>PVIJ01007813.1:0-79406 GCA_004024925.1 Scalopus aquaticus
CTCCTCCTCGCCCTCCTCCTCCCCCTCCTCCTCCTCGCCCTCCTCTTCCTCCCTGCGACTCTGCGCGAGTCCTGCTTCACCAGGAATGGAGCTGCACCTTCTCGTGTATTTATGTGTCTCTCATAGTCTGGGACAAATGAGATGTCTCCTTAAGCTCGGTCGGGGTTGTATCAGTGCTAAGTCTTTATTAGGATTTCGTCATTGCTTGAAAGAAACCAGTCTCTTACCTGATAAAATATATGAATAGATTGTTAGTCATAAATTTAAGTGCAGTCAGAATAGAGACTGTAGCTTTAAAAGAGATGTGTTGGTGACTTTAGGTACACCTGCAACACAGGTAGGGCAGGACTGGTTTCTAGGCAACTGTCAGGGGTGAAGAAAGGTGAGGTTAAAATGCTTTTTTTTTTTCCTTCTCTCTCTTCTGGAGAACAAGTGTCCTGCAGTCTTGAGCTTTTATAAATCAGTAAGAATGCTGTAGGTTTCTGTCCGTTGAAATCACTGAAACGTTTGCGTTCCCCAGACCTAGTCTCAATGTTTGTTTTAAACTACACTTGTTTTTTGTTTGTTTCTTTACTTTTCTGGGATTACAGTTTTAAAGTGAAGTTTGACTTCAACAGACCAGACAGGTCAGGTACCCATTTCAGGAAATGACCAAATTTTGCTAAGACCAAAATAAAAGAGGCTGGTTTCTGGTTTACATGCTTGATGGACTATGATTGGTTACCAGTGTGTTAATCACCCCGGCTCTTTTACAGATATTAGCGACTTTGAAGTGAAATACTTCTAGGTTTTAGCAAGGGCTTCAGGCCCGATTTGTTACCCCTGCCCGCCCCCGCCTCCCCACTCTGTTGTCAGCTGTATGTTCCGTGGACTTGCCTGGTAGATGGTTGAGCTCTTGGTGGAACAGCTTAGGACCTGACAGGGATGTTAGATTACAAACTCCTTAAGGGCAGGAACTCTGCCTCTTACAGCTTCTATCTTCAGCAGCTAGCACATTGTTGATGGTTGATAAATAATTGCAAGGAAGCATATTTTACATTTAAAGCTCAGCAGTCTCAGACCAGTCACTGATAAGGGTCAGAAAGCAAATCTGGCTTTAGATGGCTGTTATGAAATGACTGGCTTTCATATTTTTGACAGATCAGATTGAAAAGATGGCTTTTCAGTCTGAATTGCTTGGCCAACCTTCAGTTCACAGCAGACACTGGCCACTGTTTCTGCACAGTATAATTATACTGTAGATTTGCATTTTTGTGTGAAAATAACTCTCAGCTGTAGCTTCTCAGAAGTTGAACCAGATAATACTCCCTTTCTGCTAATACTAATGGTAGCTTTGCAAAGCAAATTGCCGAAATTACAGGTACACTCTGACATGCTTGAAACTGACCTGAAAGTCTGCATGCCATCAGGTTGCCTTAGAAAGGTGAGCAGAGGAGGAGAAGGTGGTGCCAAGGGTAATTCCAGGAATTTGAATGTCAGAGGCTCCCTCAACCAGAGAAACAACTCTGCTCTTCATCTCAGTATGTTCGGTGGCACCTCACGGGCAGAATTGCCCGAGCATCCTTGGGCCTTGCTTTGGAAAAGCTAATGGGTAACCTGCTAGATAAAACGAATCCAGCTGTGGCATTCTGGCGTCGCACAGGAAACGCCTGCTTTGTAAAGGCAGATGAGACGGGGGAGTTTCAGTAAGGAAGCTACTAGCTCAATAGACAAATTCGTTTTAAGGTTGAAAGGGGACCTGGGGTTCAGATTCAGAGGGGAAAAGGATACTGCCACTGGGAGCCATTCTTGCTACTTTCATCCAACTCCTTTTACCCGAAACTCGGCCGTTGTTACCGGAAGGCCAGTCTTTGGAGCTCGGGGAACTTGTCCTTCCGGCACAGGCTCTGGCCCAGTGTCTTTCGGCTCCAGAGCGCCATGATTCAACCAGACATGGCCGCGTCACCAGGAAGAAGTAGGAAGGGGGTTAAAAGACATTGTCCAGAAGCTCTCAGTCAGGACAGCACGCACAGCTCACCAAGTGGCGGGGGGCTTTAAGAACATGCCATCCCCTGTGCGTGAAGTGGGGCGCTCCTAACGCTGGGCTCCCACCTCCTTGTCCCTGAGACACCACTGTCAAAAGTCACCTGCCTCCCAGTGCGCACCCTCCCGCCTCGTCCCGCCCCGGCTCATCTCCTTGGACGCCACCAGTCGGGCTTGTGGGCTTGCTGGCCGGCTCCCTCCGTAGCCTGAGGCTCGGCGGTGGCTGCCAGGGCTCTTGCCTCTGGTGGGGTGTCCAGCCCCGTCAGGTAAGCGGTGTCGCTGTATCAGGAAGCCACGAGTCTTGTTCCCTAAGTGAACAGGAGTTGAGTGTCTGTTCTCTCTGCAGTTGACTAGCCGAGGTCCTGAGCACGCCACGCACCCCTCCCTGGCCCGTCTCCCCATTTCTAAATAAGAAAGTCAGGGCGAATGCCAAAGGAAGACGTGCTAGACCGAGAGGAGGGAGGTGTGCAGGGGGGCGCTTGGTTCGGAGGGGAGGCACTGGCCTGGCCTGCCTGGGGGGCTGTCCGGCATCTTCATTCCCTGGTCTGCAAAATGGGGATCGTAGTCCTGCCTGTCCTTACCGGAGTGTAAGGGGATAAGTGAGGTGGTGTGTCAGGAAGTGCCTTGTCGTGTGTCAAGCACTTACACACGGAAGCTGTCCTGTTCTTGAATTCTGGGTCTCGCGGTAGAGCCTGGTTAGATGCCCTCGTGGGTGCCCAGGCCGAGAGCTGGGCCCCGTTGTAGTAGCAGGGGCCATCGGTGTGTGTGGGTGTGTGTAGCGCCCCTACAGTGCGAGACAGAGGGGCTGTCGCCACCCCATCGAGCTGCGTCTTCGCCTTCATTGAACCATCCAGCGAGGTCTGAGTCCACGGAGGGGCATTTTCATTCCGTTTTCAAACTCAAGGCTAAAAACACTCGGCGTCTTTGCTGAGGGCCCTGTGTGCCCCCGGAGCGGGGCACGTTGCAGGGGCCTCTCTGATGCGCTGCTCCTGCCTCACACCCCCGGGTCTGGAGACTGAAAGGAAATGTCAGGAAAACCCTGAATTTTAGGGGCCCCACAGCCCCGATCGTGGACTCCGGGTATGCTGGATGCGCGTCGAGCCAGTCGGTTTTCTCGCCGTAACCTCAGCGAAAATGGAGCCGCCGAGCTGACCGTGCGGCGTGTCCCAGAGCCCGCCCCGGCCCGGCCGCGAGTCGCGGGAAGGCAGGCCATTGGCTTGTTTTCATTTCCCAAAGGTGATTGTTTTAGACCGTGTGGAAGTGAAGATAAACACGCAGTGGGATCTGGGGGGAGGATCTAAGCCAGAGAGTTGAGGCCCTGAGTCAGTCACTCCTCGCACGTTCCGGCCAACAGGTACGGCTCCTGCAGTCTCTCCAAGCCTGGAAGTGGCTCTGTAGGTGATTGTTAAATGCAGCTGAAAAGACCATTTATCGCTCTGAATAAACAGAAATCAGGTTCTAAAACCAGATTGAAAAGAGGAAATTACATCACACTTTTAAATCAGGAAGCACTGGGCAGGACCGCATGAGCTGTGTGACAAAAATGTGCCCCTCCTCCTGGGCTGGCTCTGGGCTTCATTAATGAGATCTGGTGGCAAGGTGAGCCTGTCTGGGTTCCGGTCTCAAGGACGCGCGCGCGCACACACACGCGCACACACACGCGCGCACACTCTCTCTCTCTCTCAGAATCTGGCCTCAAACTGGAAGCATGTGATTGCACCTTGATGGGAGAGCAGTTGTGCTGTGGGCGCCACGTGTTTTCTTTTTAAGGAGAGTGATCTTGAGTTGAGCAGCAGAAACACAGGTGCTTGGATCCAGAAGGAACAGTGTGTAGGAGGGTGAAGTCTGTTCTCAGAAAGCAGCCCCCTCCCCTTGCTCTAGGTAACAGTAACAGAAACCCACTTAGAAAGTTACTTTGTTAACCATTTAAGTTCGTAATTTTTCAACCCAGTCTGCAAACTGTTGGTTTCGGATCTTGGAAATGAACTTGGTGACAGTCCCGTGACCTGCTCCGCGTCTTGGACGCAGGACATTGGGCAGCCCGGGCTCAGGCTCCCGCTCCCCTCGTTCTCCGTGAACCTCCCGTGGGACTTTCTGGAATGAGACGGGTGTTTTCTCAGCATCCGTTTATGGGAATGAGCCCAGGGTCTACAGCGCGGAGTGGGGCTTCGGGAGAGCGGCCCTGGGCCAGGAGCTGGCGGGCTCCGGGAGAGGAGGGGCTGGGAGACAGCCTCTGGGCTGGGGAAGTGAGGGAGGGGCAGAGCCTGAGGAGGCAGAGGCCTCGCGGGCACCTGAGGAGCTTTCCTGAGAGGCTGTGGAGCTGGCCGCTGAGTGTGGAGGCGGAGACAGGACAGACCGCGGGGGAGGCAGGAGGCCTCGCAGCCAGGACTGGCTTGGGGGGCCTGGGCGCGCGCTGGGGAGGGCTCAGTTTGTAAAGTCCAGATGCCAGGGGACCATCCGGGTGGAAAGGGGATCGCCAGACAATGGGAGTCGGAGCGGACCCGGCCGGCGTCTGGGCCGGGGCTGAGGGGCTGGGGCGGGGTCAGGACTCGGGTGGGCAGAAAAGGGACGCCTGAGACGCCGCTCTTCAGAATGGTTTTATTGTTCCTGAGCCTAAAAAAGGCAAGTGCTGTCCACGGGGGATGTGGCCGCACCTGGGACGGGCACCGGCGGCATGCTGGGCGCGTGGAGGCTCGCGACGAGAGGAGACTTGTAGGCCAAGCGCCGTGTGCCCGAGGCCTGGTGGTCCCGGACCAGCCCCGCTCCCGCCACCGCCCTGTGCGCCCAGTTGTCTGCAGTGCAGGGAGAGCCGGTTGGCATCGCGAGCCCCCCCCGCCCCCACACACACACACAGGGCAGGCGCGAGGCCGGGTCGGGCTGTTAGCAGGAGCACGCGGCCCTTGGCTTTCTGGGGAGCCGGGCACGAGGGCCGGCCCGGGGAGGCACCGCCTTCCAGGCCTGCGGGAGTGTGTGGCTCGAAGCTCCCTTCCGAGGGGCGGCACGCGGGCCGGCTGGTCCGGGAGGTTTCGTAACCGGCCGTTCACAATTCCGCGCTGGAACCGCAGCCGGTCGCCTCCTGTGGGCACACAAAGGCCCTATTGTGGCCACGGCGCGCCGCTTCCCCACACAATCCTTGCTGTGCTATAAAAATTTTTTTCTTAAGAAAGCTAACAAGTAGGTGATGGAAACAATGAATAAAAAAATAACTTTTTCTAGAACGTGTAAATAATTTTAAGGGGCCATTGAAAAGCAGGCTCAGAGGCAGGGCCTGCTGGTTACACAATCCCGCTGCTGGAAGCCCAGATGCAGTCGGCGGTCGGCGGTCGCGGGCCGGTGGGTGGGTGCTGGGCCTGACGGCTCTCAGGCGGGTGCTCGGCCGCCCACGCCGCGCCCCGTCCTCCGGCCTTTCCGCCCTGTCCCCACGGACGCCCCCGTCTCCCGCTTGCAGACGGCACCAGGCCCCGGGCTCAGGCCGCGGGATTGCCTAGTGGTTGCGTTTAAAAGTCAGATTTTTGCAATTTTTGAGTAGTCTTACTTGGGCAAAGTCAAAACGCATTTGCTTCCTTTCAGTAATCTCAAAACCAACCCTCAAAAATAAAGACCCTCAGGGACTTCAATTCCTAAATGGCGAGGTTCTTTCTCTTCTTCACGGCGCTGAGAGACTGAATGAAGGAAAGGAAATGAGGCCTGATGATTCGGGGTCGTTTTGGGAGCCAGAGTGTTAAGACAAATGCTTTAGGAGGCTGAAAAGCCGAGGACCAGCTTGGGGACTCTTCCGCCTGTCGCTGGCACAGAAGGCGGCTCCCAGCTCTTCGGTCCTTTGCTGTGAAGAGAAAGAACTCCTTGCAGGGTGTTTTTTTCAGGCCTTTAAAGACAGGCCCGCACGGAGCAGCCCCGCGGCCGGAATCGCTGCTGCTGCTGCTGTGGACCAGACGCTGGGGAGCTGGTCAGGGTCTCTCGCTGAGCGCCCACCGACGGGGGCTGGGGCCGAGCCGCGCCCCTGGGCGCTCGCTCCGACGGGAGGTCGCCCGTTGTACATCCAACAGGGACCACACGGGACCCCCCGCCCCACCACCAGCTTTCTCATCTCGGTCGCCCCCAGCCCTAGCTCTGCGGAGGGCACAGGTGCTCGGTAAGAGGCTGGAAGTCACGTGCGTCGCCCTCCCGAGGGCCAGCGCCACGCCGAGCTGCCGCTCGCGCCCGGGGGCTGAAGGGAAGGCCGTCCTGCACTGCTCCAAGCAGCTGAGCGTCTGCTGGAGGAGCGCGCAGGGCGAGCTGACCACACGCTGCCCTTTGGCCGCGCTGTGACGCGGGAGAGCAATGGGAGGGGCCGAGGGCGCCGGGGCAGCTCACTGAATCTGAGCGGAGGGTCTCCGAGCATCGGGGAACCACTGGTGGGGAAATGGCCCCACTGGTCTTTGTCATCTGTGCCTTGCAGCCAGGCAGGGCCTGAATCACTAGACACTTGGAGAGGAGAATGCGAAGAATGTACCTTGGAGTTTGTCTTTAAAGGGAGGGGAAGCCAGCCTAGGTCTGAGGCTGAAGCCAGCGATCTTGCAGAACTTGCTTTTTACAGGGTAATGCAATTAGCATCTTCATATGTAAACACTTCTTTATTCTTGAACAAGTAGTAACTGCAGCTGTGTCTTCCGACGGTCAGGCGGACGGGGCCGGGCACACGCCTGGCTGTGGACCGAGCTGGGCAGCTCTGGAACCTCGCGTTTAATGGAAGCTTTGGGTTTGGGAGGCAGGTCGACACGCCAAATACAGTAATTTCTGAAATCACTTTTTGAGCTTGGGGGAAAATTAGTTTCATGCCCTGTGCGACCTCACGTGAGGGCCCATTTTGTAGGCGGTGAGGACATGTCTGTATCTCGGCAAGGGGGTGATGTGTTGTGCGGCCAGGTGCTGCAGGAAGGGGCCTCTTGCTGGACATGGGTTAGTCCTCATATTGCTGAAACATTTCAAATCTTGGGGTTCGTATCTACCAAGACGTCGTCTGGCGCCTGCGCATGGCGTGCCTGCAGGAGCAAGAGTGAGGGCCCCGGTCAGTCAGAAGCGGGCGGCTCCATTCTGCTCTTCACCGTCTCGCCACGTCCTCCGCCACCCACTCCCTACGCTCTTGCTCCAAGTGTCCCCCTCACACTTTCTTCTCCCTCCCCACCCCAGGGCATGAAAGCCACAGGTTGAGCTCACGTCTTTGGAGACGCCCCAGAGCCAGGCACGATGTCAACGGCAGGAGTGGCTGCTCAGGAGCTGCGCGCCCCCCTGAAGACTGGGTTTCTTCCCGACGGCCAGGCCTGCTGGGGCAGGCACCGGGAGCTTGAAAAGTAAGGACGGGCGCGGTGCCAGCAGCGCTGCAGGCGCATGTCCCCACGAGACGAGGCGGGCCTGCTGGCCACGTGTGACCGCGGTGTCTTTCCTTCCCTTTCAGACACTTTCTGAACATGGACCCGCTCGCCGTGGCCTACGGTCTGAACCCCAGCGCTCAGGAGTGCCTGGCGGCTGTCGGTGCGTGTCCGCAAGTGGCCGGGAGCAAGACCCCCGGGGGAGGGCGGCGGGCGGCCGGCGGCCGGTGGGTCAGCTTCTCTGGCCCCAGGAACGGCCGGAAGCGTTTCCAGCCGCAGGCTGACCCCTAGTGGTGGCTGCTGACCCCGTCCTCACGCCGGGCCACCTCGCTGGCCCGCAGGGTCTGTGCCCTCCTCCCGGGCCGGACTCTCGCAGCCGCCTCCCTTTTTTGGAGCGCAGGCCGGACAGCGACCGCTCGGACACTCACGCTGTGGTCAGGACTGCGGGGCCTGCCCCGTGTGGCGTGGCTCAGGCAGGGCTGGTGCCGGGCCCTGGGACGCAGCCGCTGTTGGGCGCCCTCCGTTCCACCCGCCACAAACCCACCCGGCGTGCGGCGGGGCCCTGGGGTGCGGGCAGCCGCGGCGTCTGGTGGCCCGGTGGAGGGGCAGGGGCGCGCTCGGGTCAGGCGGGAGGCTGGGGCCGGGCGGGGTGCGGGGCCGGCCTGGCTCACGTCTCTCCCCCTGCAGGGCCCGCCCCCAGGTCTGCTCAGCCGAACGGCAGCCGCTCTGCGGAAAGCGGCCCCCCTCAGAAGCCCAGCCTGCCCCCCCTGTGCCTCCCCCCCTGTGAAAACCGGGGCCAACACGAAGAGGACCCGTGTGCCAGGGGTTTTAAGAAACTCTCGGTGACCGGGGCCTGCGCGCCCACCCCGCCGCTGACGCCCGTCAAGAGCCCGCTCGCGCTGGGCCCCTGCTCCTGCCCCCCTGCGAGCGAGCGGGGGGCCCGGCCCCTGCCGCCGCTGCCCGTCTCGGAGGACCTGTCCCTGGACGAGGCGGACTGCGAGGTCGAGCTCCTGACGAGCTCCGACACGGAGCTGCTGCTCGGAAGCTGCGCGCTGTCGGGCTTCAGGGCCGACGTCCCGGGCCGGAGGAGCTTCCGCGGCTGCGGCCAGATCAACTACGCCTATTTCGACACCCCCGCGGCCTCCGCCGCTGACCTCAGCCGGGAGCCCGATGGCGACGCCCGGGCCCCCAGCCTGGCCCCCCCGCCGCCTCAGGCCCACCGGAAGCTGAGGCGCTCGCACTCGGGGCCCGCCGGCTCCTTCAGCAAGCCGGCCGTCCGGGGGCCCGGCCACGCCCACCGGGCCTCCCCCAACTCCGACGAGGACAAACCCGAGGTGCCCCCCAGGGTCCCCATCCCGCCCCGGCCGGTGAGGCCGGACTACCGGCGGTGGTCGGCAGAAGTCGCCTCCAGCACCTGCAGCGACGAGGACAGGCCCCCCAAGGTGCCGCCGCGAGAGCCCTTGTCTCGGGGCGACTCCCGCACCCCGAGTCCCAAAAGCCTCCCGTCTTACCTCAATGGGGTCATGCCCCCGACACAGAGCTTCGCGCCGGACCCCAAGTACGTGAGCAGCAAAGCCCTGCAGCGGCAGAGCAGCGAGGGGGCCGCCAGCAGGCCCCCCTGCATCCTGCCCGTCATCGAGGACGGGAGGAAGGCCAGCTCCACCCACTACTACCTGCTGCCCGAGCGGCCCGCATACCTGGACAGATTCGAACACTTTTTCCAGAGAGTGGAAGAGACGCACGCGGGGACCCCGCCCCCGCCGTCACCTGCCGTCTGTGGGGTCCTCTCCGCCGCCGACAAGCTGGACTCCAGACCCCGAGCCGACCCGGGCGGCCCCCCCAAGCGCAAGCACTTGTCCTACGTGGTCTCGCCGTAGCCGAGGTGGCGCCGCAGTCGCGGGGAGCAGGAGCTTCGCAGGCCCCGTCCCGGCCGGCCGAGGGGCCAGAGCACGGCGGCGGCGGGAGGGAGCTGAACTCTGTCTCAGAGAGAAAGGTGGGGGCGGCGGGGGCGGCCGCTGCTGTCGGGGACCGGGGGTGTGGGGGGTCCCCGAGGCGGTCGGCCTGGAGCAGAGGCGCGCGGGGGCGGGCGGGGCTCCCCGTACATGCTGAGGGCGACTTCCCTCCGGGCGTGGACGCGTGGCCGGACTCCCCGCAGGCTGAGGCGGCCGCGGAAGGCAGCTTGTTCAGATCAGAGCCGTTGAAAGGGGTTTCTTGTGCTCGCGGGCTGGGAGGGGCTGGGGTCAGGGCGCCTCTGCGCCTCGAGTTTGTGCGGGTCTCTCTGCCCCCCGCCAGGGCGCCCCCAGGCCCGGCCAGGGCGGCTCCCGGAGCAGGCGTCTGTCCCGGGGGGGCTGCTCGTTCGGCCACCAGCCTCCCCTGCGGCGTCGCCCCTCCTGACCAGTGAGGAGACGCAGCAGAGCTGGGGGGCGCACAGCTCCCACGCTGTCCCCCCAGGGGCCGTCACGCCCGCGCATTCCCGGGGGCGCCAGGCGCTGGACTCCACCCCGAGAGCCGCCGCCGGCCAGCGGTCAGGGTGCCCGTGTGCAGCCCCGCGAGTGAGTGTCACTGCGTGGGGGGGGGGTGAGGTTTGTGTTTGGTTTTTTTTAGACTTAACACGACACAAGCTGGCCTTGTGTTGCTGGTTCCTGTTCAGTATTTCCTGGGATTGTTTGCTTTTAAGTAAAACACTTCTGACCAAGAGCGCAGTATGTCTTAACAGCAGAGGTCACGTCAGCATCTTTCGCTTGTGAACTGGCCGCCGCGTGGCTCAGACCAGCGAGGCCCGTCCCGGGCGGCGCCGTCGTGGGCAGCGGCGCTGTGGACACGCTGCCCCGCGCCTCGCCCCTGCAGTGGAATGAGCCGTTTACAGTTTCAACTGCTGAATGATCTTATTTGAGCTATTTAAAGCTTGTATTTTAGTATGAACTAAATGAAGGTTAAAACACGCTTTAGAACAATGCACTGATTCTGCGTCGTGTGTACATTTTCGGACAAAGGGTTTTGTTCATTTTTGTTGCATTATTTTGAATATTGTCTTTTCATTTTAATAAAGTTACAGGACTTATTTATGACACCGTTAACATCGTGTCTCGCCTGACCTCTTCTGAAAGGCCGCGTCACCACTTCCAAATGGAGGGGGGACTCGCGGGTCAAGCTATGCCCGAAATTGCGGTCACCCCCTAGAGTGACAAGTGCTTTGAGCAGCTGATACTTAAATACTACACGGTGAAAACGAGCTGTCTGCCTCCGTCTCCAGCAGTTACGTGCGTGTGTCGCTATGGAAACAGGTCTCTGCCCCACGCCGCCCCCAAGGAAGCCACTGCCGGGGCACCTGCAGCTCCTCCGGGCTCTGACACGGGCCCGAGTCCCAGAGTGGGTGCAGGAGTGCCGTGTGGGGGTCATCAGGCTGCTTCCATTTCCCTCCCCCAGCCAAAGTCACCCCTCCTGGCACCCCCCCAGGTTGCAGGGGGCGGGACCCTCCCTGTACCTTTGAGACTGAGACTTGGGAACCGGTGGCCAGCCCTGGAGTCCAGCTCCTCGCTCCCCAGTTGTGTGCCGCGCAGTCTGGAGTCTCGGTCCTTGGGTTTTCTCGCTGTAAAATGGGCGGGGGGGGGGGGGGCAGGGAGGCTACTACCGCAGGGTATGTGTCTGTTACCCTGGTCTCCCCAAAAGCTGGGTGTTAGCTCCGGCACGTTAGGATGAAGGGCACGTTCCAACCGCGTGCTGGATCCTGGGGCCAGCCCCAGCCCTGCCCTCCCGGGGTCTTCAGCTGCGCGTGGTTCTAACCGAAAATGCCGGGCGGCCATGAGGGTGCGGGACGGAATAACAAGGGGCACCTCGAGGCGGCCATTCTGCGAGTTGGGGTGAATCAGGCCTGACCCCGAGGCAGGGAAGGAAAAACGGGTGTTGTACAGAAGCCGAGAGTTGCCAGGGCAGAGAGGGTGACTGATGGGGTGGGGCACCCCAGAGGGAAGCTGGCTCGTGTGAGGGGCCGTCGGGGCCGTCGGGGCCAGGCCGTGAGGAGCCGGAGCAAACATGCTGCAGACGCGCTCGTCGGGCGCTGGCGGCGGGGCCGGCCGGAGTGCCCAGGGGCGCGTGCCCAGGGCCGCCGGTGCCTGTTGGCACGCTCCCTGCGCCTCCGTTCTTCCCGCCACTGCTTTCTGTGTTGTGGTCAAGACCATTGTTAATTAGCACCCTCCTTGCTTCCCTCTAAGCCGCATATTTTCCCTGACATTTCAAGAATATTTTTTCTTCCCTGGCCAAGCCACCGTGCCTTGCTGCTGTGCAAATGCCACCAGCTAGAACGCTGGCCGGGCACCGCTGCCAGCTCACTGCTCACCCCGCACACGAAGCAAACTGAAGTCCAGTGTTCCCGTGGCCGGGGTCAGCCCCCGCCCCTGGCTGCTGCCGAGGCCAGTGCGGGTGGGGAGACCGCAGCCTCTCCAGGCCTTGTCAAGGTCACTTAGAGGGGCCAGCCGTAAAGCCACCGTGGCCCCGTCTTACCTCCCTCATGCTCCGTAAGAAGCCCCTTACCTCCCCTCGCGTTCCCCTCCACGGCGACCTTGCCCAACCCCAGCTAGAACGGAAGCGCTCCCGGGACCGTTTCCGGGCAGAAATCAGAAGCTAAGGTCAAAGGGCTCATTTGTAACTCAACTCAAAATGTGGATCATGTTAAATGTTAAGTCTTCGGAGAAGAGTATCTTGTGTGTTTTTACGAAACTCCACACTCTGTGGGAAATTTAACCTTGTTCACAGGTTGCTACTTCTCTCTAGGGCTCAAGGTCGCCTTTGCTCTGTTAGAGGTCTTCTCTTCACTGCCAAGGGCCCTGCTCCTTAAAAAAGAGGCCGACAGACTCTTCTAAGCAATGCGCAGCTGACTGAAGGCGCAAGAACCACCTCTGCACAGACACCAGCTCAAAATCAAATGACAGGTTCCCGGCTATCCAAAAGGACAGTGTCCCGTAACACCTTTCTATGAACATGCTGTAAGCCGAAGAAGCAATCACCACTCATTTATATTGAATTTTTTAAGCATTCCCAGATCCAAAAAATAAGCTACTAAGTCATATAAAATAGCACATCACCTAAAACAACCCGTAGAGTATAAGCAAGAATAATATAATAAATACACAGCCTTATTAGGGATTTCCCTGGCTCGATCAGGCCCACTGCAAAAAGATTTGCATACTATTTCCATGTTTCACCTCTTAGAAAAGCAAAAATCCTCTCTGGATTTCTTTTAGCGAAAACAGGCCTTTCATAAAAGCAAAGTGGTAAAAAAAGAACTTTCAAAAAGTGGAGGCTATTGGTACATACTAAGCTGCTGTCTATTTTCATTCTCCATCTCACTTAGTTTATAGTCTCAGGGAGCTTTTCCCTTGAGCTCCTAGCATTATTTCATGTCTTTTTTTTTTTTTTTTTACTTTTTATTTTGAAATAATTATAGACCCACAAGAAGTTTCAGAAATAGCACAGAGCAGTTCCTGCCTCCATTACCCAGATTCCACCCATGATAACATCTTAGGTAATTACAGTCTATTATCAAGTCCAGGAAACTGACATCACAGCCCTCAGAGAGTATTTTACTTAGAAATACTTACTATCCAAACGGACCCAGGTCCTTTCAAAAATTCATTTTGAAATGAACGTTGCCTTTGTGTTCAGCCTCTTTGAAAAGCGAGTCAAGTTTTTTAAATCTGCGGCCACCTAAACGTGCAGGCATTGTGGGTGTGGCAGTTGTGGAGATAGAACAGATGTCTGTTCACTTTGATCTGCCAAGGTGTCCAGCAAGGTGAGCTCGCGCCGACTGTGGCAACGTGGCTTCAAACCTTCCACCGGGGCCTTCCCTGGCATGCCCCAGACAGACACTGCCTGGCGGGGCCTCACCCCCGCGGGTGAAATGTGCAGCAAAGAGCACCTGCGGCCAGCACGGAGCGCTGCGGGGCTCTAAGTTTTCAGTAAGTTTGGTTCCTAGGAAAATGCACTCAGCGTGTGTTTCCTTCACAGAAAGATCATTTAACAAGTGTTCTGGCTCTTCTCCCGTGTGCAAATCATACTTTTTTTTTATATACATACAAGCTGGGGTACAGGCCAGAGGCGTGGGGCGGCGAGAGGGTTCACCAGAGACAGAGCGGGGAGCAGAACAGACAGACCAACGGAAACACACTGCTGAGGGGAGCAGCGGGCGAGCAGGAGAGGTCTGCCGCGCCATGTGGGAATCTCCCCGGCTGGGCATCGAGCTCGCATCTCCGCTGCTGACAGCTCCACAGTGCAGCGCTCAACCGCTGCGCCGCCAGGGAGGCCCAAGTCATACAACTTTTAAGCGAAGCTCTGGGGCTTTATCTGGGGAAAGCGGAGGAGGAAAATTCGAATGTGTCTGGACTTGGCCTTGCCTGGTCTTTGATTCCCTGTAACTGTGAATTAATATGATTTAGGCAGCTCGAACGCCACTTGCTCGTATGTGGGTGTGAATTTTCATGCTTTCTTTTCACTTGAATGTATCGGACGTCCAGATCCTTGTGCCTAAGCCGCTGAGACTGCTTCCGGGGCGTGTTGGAACAAGCTCGCCTCTGCCATGTTATCTGCCCAGAACTCAGGGCGGCAGACACCGGGCACGGCTGTCTTTCTGTGCCTGAGGAACCCTCCTCCGAGCAGGTCCGGCGGCCCTTTGTCCCCCAGTGTCCGCCACCCCTGGGCAGCCAGGGAGGTGAGGAGGGGAGAGGCGTGGGGAGGACGGAAGACTAGTTTCCCAGGCACCGGTTTCCGCCCGCCCAGCAGGCTCAGCGCGCCTCTCCCATGCCCTCCCCCGGGGTTCCAGAAAGCTGCTGGCTCCCGAGCGAGGAGCCACCCCACCGAACAGGTGGGTGACCCCACGTAGCCTGCCCCTTGCTCTCCCCCTACATAAAAAGGCGGAGGGGAGGTGCCCTGGGCCGTGGCGGCAGCAGCCCGGGGACCGGGACTCGACTCTGCCCCCTGACAGCGAGGGAGCACCCTCATTCCTAGGAAATAAACGTCTTGGGGGGCACGTCAAAGACGCGGCTTAATCGCAGCTTCCTGCCTGTTTCTTCAGTTCACAGCCGTGAGGGCCGAGCCGCGCGCCGCCCCGCCGCCCCGCCGCGCGCACCCCGTGTCAGTGGCAGGAGTGCCCCGGCCGGCCTGGCGCGGCCCCGGGCGCAGCACGCGGGAAGAAGCCGCTCCCGGCGCGTGCCAGCTGCCCACGGTCCCGGCGTTCTGGCCCGACTAGGGGCCTCGGACACGCTGGCTGCTCAGTGACCCTCCAGGTTCCCGGCCGGCCCCCGCGGCCCAGGGCGGCGCGGCGGGCCCCAGCTCCGGGTGGCGGAGCAGCGCGCGCCCACGGCAGCCCAGACGCATGAAGAGACTTGTCTGCGCATCATCCGGGCCCGGAGCCTCTAATTACACGTCTGCGGCGCGGAGCCCAGGTGGCCCGGCTCACATGCCCCCGAACGCGGAGACAGCGCGGGCTCGGCTGGCACTGCCCGCGCGGCCGGGCGGGGGGGCAGCACGGAGGCCGCCGCGCCATTTCAGTGCAAATTGCAATCAGCGCATCCAAAGAAAACAAGGGCCAGCCAGCCAGGCTGTGCTTTCTTCGCGACGCAGCCACAATTTTATCTCCCATCAGCGTTCCGAGCCCTCCCCGCTGGCTTTGCCACCAGCTTTCACCTGCCCGTCTAGCTCAGCGCCACCGGGAGCGCGGCCACAGCTGGGTGCGCGTCGGGCCGGGAGGCCCCTGCGCGCCGCGCCCACGTGATAAGCTCGGGCGGGCAGACCCCGCCTGCAGACGCCACCCGCAGGCACCAGGTATCGGAAGTTGCCATCTGCCCGGCGCTGTGCTGGGCTCACTGAACCCCGCGCCCAGCTGAGCGCCCTTGGGTCCGGCCGAGCCCCGCCGCGGCGGTGCTGGGGTGAGCTGCCCCGCACGGAATGCAGCTCCCGGTGGCGGATCCTGTCCGTAATCAGCTGTGTGGGAGGATTTTGAGCACAGCGGCCAGAAATCTGTTTTTGTTTTTGCAGCTACTTTTTTTTTCCACCCAAGCTTAGTGGACACTGAATCAATTCAATTGTTCCTTTTGCCAGAATTCATAAACCTTAACCATAGAAAATACTGCCACTTGGGGCGAGGCTGTCAAAAGGAAATTCAGGTACTGAGCTGAAATGCTCATTTAAAATATTTTCTTCTAAAACCCGGAGTGTCAGTCTGTCAATGACTTACATTTCCATAATTTTTTTCTTCAAGCATATTCTTAAGGATTCCCGTGTTCAGTAATAACAAAGAGTTTTCTCTGACCAGTCTTGATATAGGCGAAAAGAGGTGTTACCATCCACCCAGCACGCATTATAATTTTGTCCTTGCTTAATCCCCACCCAAATGCCCATTTCCATCTATACAAACTCATATTATTCTTTCTGAATCATACATAAATGCCACACCCTGAGTTGCACATAAAACTCTGCTGTGATATTTATACATCAGTGTGTACTGAAACGACTTGTGGTTGACTTACAAGAAGTCCATTTCTGTTTTGCTGGAATTGCTTCTCACTTCCTCCATACTGGTCCTGGGTGGGAATTTCACCAAAATCTTTCTCTTAGCATGTGATAACCTAGTTTTCAGGATATGTTTTCCTATCCTGTTGTGTTTACACATCCTCAACCTCAAGTTCAACCTCAAACAAGACGAGGAGTGATATACATATTATTCCACATTGCAAGTCTCCCATTTTATGGTTCCTCACCAGGCACGTCTCACCAGTCATGGCGAGCCCGTCCACAGCTGGAGCATGAGGGCCTCCTGCCACCCCGCTAAACGCTCCTGAAATCTCCCACCGATAAGAACAAATTGATAAGAGAAAACCAAGTATTTCTATGGGTATACCAGTCTGTGCCAGGAATTCATGGTAGCTAGAGAGAGGGTAAGTGTGGTTTGATGGAGAAATAACACCAGAAACAAAGAAAGGCTAAATTCTTTTACTGGAGATGACTTCTGAGAAAGCACCTCCAGGAGTTCTGGGAAAGCTCTGCATTTATGGAGACAGGAAGGAGCCCTGGGGCTGGAGTCAGCATGATTATCTGGGGAACCTCTTGCAGAGTTTCCGTCAGCCCACTGCCCCCCCAGCAGCTTGTGCTTCGCCTGTCCATGTGCACATGCCTACGGGCCAGGCATTGCTGCCAGAGATTCAGCAAGGCCCCACGTAGCGAGGAATGTCCAGGTGGAATGGAAATCCCCTTCCAGTGGAGAGCTCCCTGGTTAACCACATGCCCAGTGTGGCCCTTCCTCTTCCAAACTGACCTGGTCAGAACCTGAATCCACACATACGAGAATAAAATTAAAACTCACTAAATACTTGAGGGAAATTTATGTCAAGAAAGGCATGAAACTCACAAATACAGATAGGCACCCTGTAAATGTTTCTCAAAGCAAACCAATATTAAAATAATCCCCAGAGATTAGACCATTAATTCCATGAAATAAGAACAGGCTATTGAAAAAAAAGTGAAGGGTTAGAAAATGAGAAGAAAAGAGGCATTTAGAATCCGGTAAGAAAGGACTAGACAGTGCCATAGAAGAAATAATTAAAATATAATAGAAGAAAATCTCTCAGATCTGAAGATGCAGATCTCCACTGAAAAGAATCTTTGATGCCAAATGATCTACTTGAAAGTAAGAACATACCCAGACACATTTCCCAGAGCTTCAGAATACCAAAGTTAGACAATAAATCTTCCAAAAGGAAAAACAAGCAAAAAGTTACCTACAAAGTTGCAGAATTATAAGAGCCCCAGCAAGGCAGGCTGCTAGAAGAAAATGGAGCAATACCAAGGTTCTAAGAAAAAATTACTTTGGACTTAGGGTCCAGCACTTAACCACTTAGCATCAAAGTGAAAGGTCAAAATAAGCCACTCTGGGCATACACACCTCAGAAAGTTTGTCATGTCAGATTTGCTCTCCAAAAGACTTTCATCAGTTTTTTTTTCATCTTGTTGCAAAACAACAAGAATCTGAGTAGGAGGAGGAGAGGAGGAGGGAATTCAATGAGCACTGGCCAGCTGAGCAGCCATTGCAACTTAAAAGTTTAAATAATTTTTATGCATAACTTACAAAATTAATAATAGCAGAGACCCAAGATCCTACATGAATTCAAGAAGGAAGGGAATGAGGAAAGATGCGAAAACAGACTAAGGTTTTTGTCTTTTGGGATGTGAGATTAGAATTGATTAATTCTGTGTATTATGGAACACTAGTAAGTGTATGTTCAAAATTTAGACGATTAGGGCCTCCCTCGTGGTGCAAGGGGTTAAGTCTCAGCACTATGAAGCTATCCACAGCCACTGTGGCACAAGTTCGATCCCCGGCCGGGGAGCTTCCCACAGAACACAGCAGACCTCTCCTGTCTTCCTGCTGCTCCCCTCAGCAGTGTATTTCAGTCTATCTACCTGTTCTGCTCCCCACTCTGTCTCTGGTGAAGCCTCTCATCCCTCTGGCCTACACCCCAGCTCTTGTATGCATAAATAAATGAATCTAAAAAAAAAATTTAAAAGATTAGTTCCACTTTGGATAATAGCATAGAGACTTGCATGAGACTAACCATCCTGCGTATCTGAAGGTACTAGGGAGATACAGTGACCTTGAAAGGAGAAAAACAAACTAGGGGAGACCCAGGCGTATCCAGCTTTCTTCGAGACCATCCCTTTAGTCTCTCAACCCACAAGAGATAGGGTTCGAACAGAAAGTGGCAGTCTGATTGGATGGAAAAGACTGAAACGGGATTTCATGGTTGCCAAAATAGTTGGGAACTGGGGGAGAGAATGTCTTGGAAAGGAGGAAGCCTCCCAATCTATATATACACACACACCCCCCTGCATCACTGGCTGAACCCTGAGCTGGGCACGTGCAGATCATGTCTCCAAGGGGCCTGGTGGGAAGCGGGAACTGGAGACCAAAGACCTGAGCAGACATTTCAGTAGCTGCCCAGCTATGGACACATTTTGGAATTCAAGTCCAGCCACGTTGGGGGTGATTGGTAAACACCAAAGGACCCAATTTAAAAGGGGGGGTCACACCCCAGATGAAGATCAAACTGAAATAAACCTGCCCTAAAGAAGCCGAGAACCAAGCTGCCAGGGACCAAGGTTATCTGCCAGTAAGTTAACTGCCTTCTAGAACGAAATTCACCAATTTCCAGAGGAAAATGACAGCCCATGATGCTCAGCACAAGGTCTTTTCCTGCAAAGACACAGGAAACTATACACCATAATCAAGAGGAAAAGGCAGTCAATAGAAGCAGGCCCACTACTGCTGGAATTGGCAAAGATTAAAATAACTACTATAAATATGTTAAAGAGTTTATAGGAAAATAAAAGAGGCTAGGGAATTTTTAGGAGTGATATTGAAACTCTAAAAAAGAAACAAATGAAAATCTTAGACCTGAAAAATGCTATCTGTGAGCAAATCTTTGTTTTAGGGTTGAGCAGCTGATTGGACACTGCAAAAGAAAATCATAGTCGGAGACCAAGAGTCAGATGACGAAATTCTCAACCGCTATGAGGAGAGTCGGAAGAAAGAAGCTGGGTAATAGAGACCATTACTGGACCAGATTTAAAAATCACCTTCTACATGTTGGTCACAAGAGGTGCTTCTGCAACAAAGACACTAAAAAAAGTAGTAGCCAAAATAGCAGAGAAAATAGATATTAAAGCAAAAAATCATAAAGAGATAAAGAGGATGACAGGGGCCACCCTGGTGATGCAAAGGATTAAGTCTCAGCACTACGAAGCTACCCGCAGCCACGGCAGCATGAGTTCCATCCCCGGTCAGGGAGCTTCCCACATGGCGCAGCAGACCTCTCCTGTCTCCCCGCTGCTCCCCTCAGCGTTATACTTCAGTGGATCACCTGTTCCACCCACCACTCTGTCTCTGGGGAATCCTCTCACCCCCTCTACCTATGGCCTACACCCCAGTTCTTGTATGCATAAACAAATCTTTTTTAAAAACTAAAGAGGCTGACACAATTTTAAAATTCCAATTTACCAGCATTGGAAGCATGGAAGCATTAAGTCTAAACTTACATGCACCAAATACTACAACTGCCAGATAGAGAAGCAGAGACAGGCCTATGAGGAGGAAGTGACAAATGCAGTGACAATGGGAAAGTCTAACACACTTCTTAGTCATTGGCAGGTAAATGATATAAGCATATAAGAAAGAATAGAGGCGATTCGACCAGCGCAATCAGCAAATTTGATCAAACGAATATATAAGCATTACGCCAGCCATTAAAGAACACACATTCTTTTTCAAACGACACATCTTATTAAACTATAACATACATAGAAAGAGTGCACAAATAAAAAATATATGACTCACTGAATTCTCTCAGAGTGAACACAGGATTGAATCAGGACTCAGAACCTCATTATACCCACAAACCCCCTTTCTTTCTGCCCTTTCCTGCAGTCACAATCCATAAAGGTTACCCCCAGCCTGATTTCTATCACTACAGATTCATTTTGCCGGTTTTTACCTTACATGAGTGAAATCAGTCTTTTGCATCTGGTTTCTCTTATGTTTGTGAGATCTGTGCATGTAGAACTATCTTTCCCATCTCATTCCATTATATGAATAAACCGTGTTTCTGCTGGATATGTTTAGCTGATGCTTCATTTTTTTTTTTTAGATACTGCTGAAAAGCTTTTGAAAACGGTCATAACAACCTGGGTTGACCAGCAGTACACACATGTCCCTTATCTGCTCCCCGCCACGCTTGGGGGCCCCACTGCTTCTTATCCTAGCTGTTCTGATGGCTGGGCCTGCTCTTTTCAACCACGCAACTGACCTACCACAAAGTGTAGACACATTTCACAGGATCAGTACCTGATGCGCCAGGGCCTCTGACCACACTGCAATTAAGTTAAAAACATAAAATTATAGGGAGATAGATTGAAACAAAAAACGTATACACTTAGAAATAATCAAATAGGGGCCTCCCTGGTGGCACAAGGGATTAAGTCTCAGCACTATGAAGCTATCAGCAGCCACTGCGGCACAAGTTTGATCCCCAGTCAGGGAGCTTCTCACAGGGTGCAGCAGACCTCTCCCGTCTCCCCACTGCTCCCCTCAGCATGTATTTCAGTCTATCTGTCTGTTCTGCTCCCCACTCTGTCTCTGGTGTATCTTCTCACCCCCCCAACTGACCTGCACCCCAGCATTGTATGCATAAATAAATTAATCTTTTTAAAAAATTATACACTTTCAGGGGCCTCCCTGGTGGCACAAGGGGTTGAGTCTCAGCACTATGAAGCTATCCAAAGCCACTGCGGCACGAGTTCCATCCCTGGCCAGGAAGCTTCCCACCTGGCACAGCAGACCTCTCCCGTCTCCCCACTGCTCCTCTCAGTAGTGTATTTCAGCTCCACCTGTTCTGCTCCCCACTCTGTCTCTGGTGACTCCTCTCTCAAACACACACACCCCCACACACCTCTGGCCTACACCCCAGCTCTTGTATGCACAAATAAATTTTTTTAAAAATTTAAAAAGAAAGAAGAAATAATCACCTGAGAATGCTCCCACAAATCGACACAACACAGAGGGGAAAAAAATACATGGTCCTGAATGTTTACATGAGAAAAGAAGAACATCGCAAGATGAATGAGCCAGGCATCGAAGTTTAGATATTGGAAGGTCCAGAAAGGAAAGAACAAGAGAAACAATATCTGAAAAGGAGGGAACCTAACATAGAAGGTGTCATCCAAGTTGGTTCTTTGAAAAGACTAATAAAACAGACAAATCTCTTGTGTGATCAAGCAAGAAAACTAAGAGGACAAAGCACAAGTAAACAATCAAAACAGGCACAAAATTCAGATGTTGTCGAGATCAAAACATTCCCATGAAACTGCGCACAAGATGCGCCAATAAAGAGGGAAAGCTAGATACTCCACAGATACATCCCGAGGAAAAAATACAAAGCCATCTCGGGAGGAAATAAAGAGCTTTTTCTTAATCGATAAAACATTTGTGTGGGTGGTTCCTTCAAAGGATAAACAGATTCATCCTGTGATCCAGCAATTCCATCCCAAGCCTGCACACACCAGAGACGCGATCACACATGCTCAGGCTCAGGCAACTTTTACAGGTGCACGTGAGGCCCCCAGCAGCTCCATCCACAACCACCAGGGGGCGTGAGACGACCCACCTGTGCCTCATCATTCAACAGGATGGACGATAATAACCACACAGTGAAACAGGCATTTAAAGGGGTGACAGCCCAGCACACACCTTGAAAGAAGCCAAACATGAATGGTCCCGTATGACATATTGCTATGCATATTTATACAGAATATCCGGAATAGATATATAGAGATAGAGAACGAAGAATAGAAGCTACCAGGCCTTGGGGGAGGGGAGAAAGGGAATCGACTGTTACTGGATCTCCTTTGGGGGTGGCGAAATGTTTTGAATTGGAAGAAGTGACAGTCATACTAAATGTACTAAATGCCGCTGACCTGTATGCTTTAAGTGGCTAATTTTATGTTATTTCAGGCCCAGGTGAACTGAGAGGCAAGTTGCATCCAATGTTCAAAGAGCAGATCATTTTACCCCTTCACAAATGTTTCTACAGAAAAGGAGGCCACTCCCCAATTAATTTTCTTTAGCATAACCCCGATACCAAAATTGTACAAGAAAAGAAAATTCCAGTTCAACCTTGTATATGACACGCAGAATTCCGAAGTTAAATACTTAACAAACAGAACCCAGTAATGTCTAAAAAAAGATAAAACCATAATGACCAAGTTGGGGTTACTCAGGCACGCCAGAGTCGTTTGTCTGAAAATCTACTAGCATAATTCACCCCATTCACAGATTAAAGGGGAAAAGCCGACGCACTCGGGAAACCTCAGCGCCCTTCAGGCTCAGCACACTGCGCGAAGGACAAGCTCGGTCCTTAACCTAGCGATGCAGCAGGCAGAGAAACGACCCCGAAAGCGGGCCGTGTCCTGACACCCAGAATTTGTACGTTTCTACTCCCGGCAAAGGGACTCTGAGGGTGTGGTTAAGGTTCCGGGCCCCCCAAAATGAGAGGCTAGGTGGGGCTGCCCAGGTGAACCCACTGATCACGTGACTCCTTATTAAAAGGGGAAGGTTTGTTCTGGCTGCTGCCAGAGGGGCTTGGTGACCGGAAGGGCAGGGTGGGGGGGAGGGAGGGGGAGGGGGAGGGGAGTCGGAGCAAGGAACAGCCGCAGCTCTGGCCATCGGAATGGGAGCCCTGCCTGCACTTGACTGTGAGATGGGCTCAGATATCTGACCTCCAGAACGGTGAGAGAATACAGTTGTGTTGCGAAGCCACTAACATTGTGTTAATCTGTTACTACAATACAAATAAAAGCACAGAACAACAACAACAAAAGGTATTAAAACCACAGCAAATATTTCATTCCCTTTAAAATCCAACATGCAACAGATGCTCTCTGTGGTCACTGAGGTTAGCGCTTGCTGGAGCTCAGAGTCAGGATGAAATGGCAAGAAAAGAAATTAAACAATTCAGACTCAGAAAGAAAGAAATTTTCATTCTTTGCTGATACGAATAGATCAACATAAAAAATTCACGGCTATATTATCTTAGAATAAGAGTTTTAGAAGGCTGAAAATATGATCACTATATATATAAGTACCTGCATTTTTATGTGCCCAACCAGAAGACAAATTTTTAAAAGGGATTTACAACAGCAGAAGAGAGAGAAAAGAAGGCCGGGAAGAAGAAAGGCGGGGGGAGGGAGGCCTAACAATACATCTAAGAAAAGACAGAGCAAGTCCTTGATGGGGAAATTACAAAACTGTTGCAAGACAGTCGGTATTGAAGAAAACCTCAATGAACGGGAAGAACACGGTGTCCTCAGAGGACTCGCTCCCCCAGCTTGCCCTGCAAACCCAAGGCCACACCAGCAAACCCGGGGCCAGCAGTGAGGACAAGCGCTGGTGGGAACTGGATCAGAACTAGCCTCGCAGACGACCGGGCTCCACCAAGAGAGGGAAAGCCACCCCACCTCCGGCTACACTGCAGGCTGGTTCCGGGGACAAAGCCGGGGCACGGCGCGCACAGACCTAACGCAGCCCGCAAACGTGGGCGTCTGTGTCCTCTCAACACAGCGCAGATTTGACCCCGGGCCATAAAGACAAACCCGGCAGCTCCTGCCCTGGCAAATGAAGACTCTCTGTCCACCACGACACTGCGGGGCGCGGAGGGGCACCCGAGCCAGAAGCTGCTGGGGCACCCGAGGGCACCTGAGGCTCCCGGCCTGCGGCTTCTCCAGAAATCAAAGGAAACAACAGGAAAATGAGCGAAAGGTCACCAGGCTCAGAGATGGAACCGCGTGCAAAGATGCTTCTCGAGAAATCAGGAAACGCAAATACGGCCTCCGGGGTCCACTTCACACCCCCAAACTGGCCTCGATGGCCCTGGCAGGTGCTGGCAGGAGCTGGGCCTCGGCCTCTCGCTCGCTGGCCTGGGGTGTAAATCATCATCACCACAGGGGGCGGCGATTAGCCTTTCCTAGCATGGGTTTGTTAACTTGGGGTGCACAGACAGAAGTCGGGAGTCTGTGTACACAAAAGTGGGGGAATCTGCATTTTCACTTATCTCTCCGTTTCCTCCTGGTAGGCTCCGATTCAACGCTCAGCCCACCAGCGCCTCTGGCACCGGCCCCTCAGCACCCCCGGAACAGGCACCGCACCTGTCGGCCCGCCCGGCCGAGGCTGAGCCCCGCATGGAGGCTTTGTCTCAAACCCAGCGTTGGGGTGTTCTCAGAACTGGATTCCAACACGCGATGGTCCCTGCACCCCGCGCATTTCATTTGATGCATTTTTAAATGTTATTGTAAGAGGAGGTCGGAAGGCGTCGCTCGGGCAAGCAGGTCCAGAAACAGAAAACGGCCCCCCGCCCCCGGCCTTCTCACCCCCTCCCCAGCCAGTCGAGGCACAGGGGCGGCCAGGGTAGCGAGAACACGCGCTGGGCACCAGAAGCCGCCCAGAACCCCAAAAACGCCCGTCACTCACCGGAAGCACAGTTGGGGGTCACAACGCAGACAGCTCTGGAGAGCGCTGACCTCTGGGGGCCTAGGGCGGGCTGGCGATTGGGGGGACATCCAGTGGCGCTCCGGTGGGCTTCCTTTTCCTTCACCTGCGCGGTGGAGACAGCAGTCACTGAAAGTTGCTCATCTGCTCGTTCATGCCGTCTGTGAAGGCCAGCTGTCTCACAGCGGCCATTTTTAAATAAAAAGATGGATAATGATCAATATTGATATGGGGGGCAGGCAGAGGACAAGCCAGCGGGAGAGCAGCTGGCCACGGCCATTGAAACTAAGCGTGGGTGCTCTTTGATTCAAGAAGTTCTCTAAAAATATCCACACCTCCACCAAGAGGTGCACCCAGCCGGTCCCTCTAAAACGTTTTTTAAAGTATTGAATAACTAGGGGCCTCCCTGCTGGCCTTAGGGTTTGAGTCTCAGCGCTGTCACTGCTGTGGCCTGAGCTCGATCCCCGGCCAGGGAGCTGACCCACGGGTCGCAGCAGACCCTTCCTGTCTCGCTCCCTAATAGATCCGCCTGTTCTGCTCCCCACTCTGTCTCTGGTGAATCTTCTCAACCCCCGCACCTCTGGCCCACACCCCAGCTCTTGTATGCAGAAATAAATACGTCTTAAAAAAAAACGAGATGCTTTTAGTCCTGCCTTATCTCGTGTGTCACTGAGTCTTCGCCAACAAGCAGGCATGACACAACCACTGCAGGATTAAATTTTGAAAGCGTTAAGGCCAGATGAGCGGCCTGGGTACCTCAGGGACTGATGACAAAGCCTCGCACCGCCCGGAGTGACTCCCTCTGGGCTAGGTGCGCTGGCGGGGGCGGAGCGGAGTCGCCGTGCTCGCAGGGGAGCTCTTGCTCTTGCACTGATTGACTGTTTCAGGCTGAATCTGACGGGGTGATCCCAGGCACGGGGGGTGACTGTTGGCTTAGGCGTCGCTTTCTCTTACCTGCTTCTCACCTGGCCAGTCAGTCACCTGGAGTAGGGCTGCCCTGTCCCAGGGCAGGCCACTCAGCAACGCGAAGGGAATTTTGCTCTTTGTGGAACAGCCCACACTCCCTTTCTGGCCCCTGGGACGCAAGGCAGGCAGGGCCCGGCTGCCACCCCGAGCTGGGGGTGGCCCCCTCGTTAGGACAGACCAACCCAGGGACTGACACCCGCCTCACTCCATTTGGGTTTAAAAACAAAGCCCAACTTTCTCTGCTGCGCTCCGCTCCGTGAAACGTGACTCTCCCTCTGGAAGAAGAAACCCGAGCCCAGCACGCTTCGGGGACGCACTTACCTTAGCCTGGCGCTTGAAGAAACCACTCAAGCAGAGACGCGGAATCCGCAGAGGCAGGTCTGCGAGCCCCTTGCAGCAGCGCCTGGGGCTCGGGCTCCCCGCCCCTGCGTTCCCCACGTTCCCCGCAAGTTTTTTCTTTTCTTCTGTGTTTTTTAAGAACTGTGAACTTTCCATTCTAATCTTATTCCTAAACCAAATAAAAACCTCCAAAAGTAGGTTGAATTCTAAAAAGAAAATACCTTTTTTAAGAGAAAAGTTGAGCCTGGATCCCGCGCAGAATTGGGAAGGTAAAATGAGGCAGCGGGGCTGAGCGGCCGGAGCGGGATCTCACGTGATCTCATCTGACAACGGGCTGCAGCTGGGCTGGGCTCGCTGGGCCGCCTGGGGCAGCCCCTGCAGGCCGCACTCGTGCAGATGATGGCGGCGGCGGTGGTGCTGGAGACGAGGGAAATGACGGTGAGACTGGCCATGAAGAGGATGGTGCTGGCCATGGCGATAACGAAGGTGATGTAGCGGCAGGAGGACATCAGGGAGCAGGTTCTCTCTGGAGCTGCGCAGACGGGTCTAAAGGAGTCCTGGCGCCCTCGGTGGCTTTTTAGGCTTTTAATGTCTTTTGTGTGAGGCGGCCAGGTGCAGGCCAGGTTGGGGGGCCGGGAGGCTGGCAGGCCTCCCAGGCCCCCACGAATCTTCACTCTCTTGGCTCCCAGGTGTTCTCGTGGCCTCTGCTGCACCCCAAAGGGTCCTCTGCCGCTGCTGCTTCTCCTCCTGCTGCTGCCTAGATGCCCAGTCTCTGCAGGCCCGGGCGCCCACTCACGCATGCGCACGCCACCGCGAGGCTCACGTGCGAGCGCAGGTGCCCATCATCCAATCTAATGGCGGGAGAGCAGGAAATCCTGATGCCACTTCCATTTGCCCTACAACCCCCGTGTGCACAGGGTGAAGGAGCTCACCAGACCCACTCAGCGCCGGGCCCCAGCAGGAGCTCCCCGGGCCCGGCCCCTCCCCGGCCGAATGACTTAGCACCTGGGAAGCAATTGCTGGAAGCCCTTTGCCTTCGGCTTTCACGACAGTGCCTGAGCCAGCGATGGGCTCCCCTCTGCCCACTGAAGCTCTGCCCAGGCGTCAGGAAGGGGGCCCGGAAACCTCCCGCCCGGCGCTGAAAGCCAAGGGTTGGCCAGGGCCTGTGAGCCTCTTCAGGCCAGAGGAAAGCTCTGCTTTTGGTTCCGGGGGCTGAGCTCCAAGCAGGAGCCCCCCTTCTGGCCCCAGCTTCTCCCTAGCTCCCCACCAGCCCCGGGCGGCCAGTGGCTAAGGCAGAGAAGGAGAGGATGGCCGGAGTCCCTGTAACTCCGACTTCCAAGGGCGCCGGGCTTGAGGGGCCCAGCCAAGCTGAATTCTCACTCCAGGTCTCTCTCCGCGCAGACAACGCCCCTTCCGGGTCCCCAGGTTCTGCTTGCCTCCCCTTACATCCCAAAAGGAAGCAGGGTCGCTTGGCTTAAAGCGCAGGAGGATAGGGTGGAGGCTTATAAATGTCATGGCTACGTCTACAGCCAGAAAAGACTGAGTTTACATAAAGTGGGTGCTCGAGGCCCCCCTCCTGGCCAGTCCCCAGGGCTCTGGTACACTTGTCTTAGAGAAGCTTTCATTTGGTTGAACCATTTTCGGGGCGCGCCAAGGGCTCATCTCTTCCACTAGTTCCCTCCTGCAGAGCCCTCTCTAGTTCAGGGCACTTATTTACAGTCGGGGCTGCGGCTAACACGCACCCCACACCCCCAGCTTAGGACTCCCCCGAGCCCCACTTTCGGAGGCTTTAACCATCCTGTAAAACCTCCCAACACTGCGCCTCGCCCTACTTCCCTTCAGAGCCCGGGGCTTGCCATTTCTGCCCCCCAAGACCACACAGGCCGCGTGACCTCAGTGGCTCATCCTCAGGGCAGAGCTCGGCAAACCCGACGGAAACCTCCCCTCTCAGCCCCTCCTCTCACCTCAGGGCGCAGCCCGAGCGCCCGCAGAGAAGCCCGCCCTCCACGCGCCCCGGGGCCCTGCCCCTCAGTGCTCTCCGGGTCCCCACTGTGCGACCAGGACCCGCCCCGCGTCTGCCTCGCGCTCTGGCCCGGGGGTCAGCAGCCGGGGAGCCCCCACTCTGCTGGTCCCCACTGTGGCCTGTGGGCGCAGCCAAGGAAGCAGCTGGCCCAGGAAGGTGCCTGGGCAGGAACGTTCTCAGCGCCCTTTTGTGCGGGAGCCATCCCCGGGTGGGGTTTTCCTCAAGGTGCCAACGTGGCTGCCGGCTCTTCCCGAACTGAGCGCCCAGCACAGGGTGCCAGGACGGGGACAGGGTCCAGGAATGAGTCTCATTGGCTGATGGGCCCCCCGTGCCACGGTCCCAGGTATCTCAGGACCCCTGACCGGCTGCCCCAGCACGGCCCCCCCAAGTGGGAGCACAGGATGCCGCCCCGGGAGAGCAGAGGCCGGCCGGCCTGCAGGGCGCAGCTAGTTCACAAAATCCACCACCACAGCCAGCTTCACCGGGAGATTTAATAGCGCGCTCAGGTACAGCGAGTGGGCAGAGCCCAGCCCCCCCCCGCCTGCGCGGCCCCCCAGCAGAGCGTCAGGCAGCTACTGGGGCGCCAGGGAGCTGACAAGGAACCTGCTTTCACAAAGAGCAGGCGGCGGTTTGCTAGATGACCCGTTCACTCTGCTGTCAGGCTCAGACGCGTGGGCACACGCGTGGGGGCGGGGGCGGCTCTGCTGCCACGGCCGGACAGACACCTCAGGGGGCAGGGAGGACGCGGCCACTCGCGGGGGCCGAGCCGGCGAGGTCCCCGACGGCCTCTCCCGCGCAGACGGCCGCCTGCGCTACTCCCTCAGGACGAGCGGCGCCTTGACCTGCTCGGCCACGTCCTTGCCGCTCAGCGCCTCGACGATGGCCAGCGCGAACTCGAAGCTGGTCCCCGGCCCCCGGCTGGTGAGGATCAGGCCGTCCTTCTCCACGCGGCTCTCGGAGTAGCTGTAATGGCCTGCGAAGAAAAACAAAAAGGGCGACGTCCTGCCGGGCCCGTCGGACGGCTGAGCGCACCCAGGCCCCTGCGCCCTCGGCCAGCCCCGAAGCGAGAACATGACGCTGCCGGGCGAAGGGAAAAGAAACCCTTTCGATGAGAGAAACAATTCCAGGGGAGCTACGCACGAAGAACAACCCTCGGGGGCAGCCGCTGGTGTTCCCACGGCAACAGGAGCCACCGTCAGCTCCGTAACCGGCGCGGAAGAGGCACCAGCCCGCCCCTGACACGCGTGGCTCCGAGCGCAGCCGGGAGAAGCAGCCGGCGCAGGGGTCCTCCCCGAGCTCCCCTCCCCTGCCCGGGCGGCCCTCGAAGGGACTCGCTGCAGCGGCGGGGCGCTGCCTGTGGCCACAGGGAGGAGCCCAGAAGCGGCCGCCACACCCAGACACCCGCACCCCCATCGCTCCTCCCGCGGGTGGGGGGGGCGCCCCCAGTGCAGGCTGAGCGGGCGCTCACCAGCTCGCCCTGCTCCGGCCCGGGCTCGGGCCAGGCTGCTCTCAGGTGCCGGCGGGAGAGCTCCCCCGGCCCGTCCACCAGCCCGCCGGGCGCTGCTGAGGCCCTCCGGGACAGGCTGCGGGGGCGCCTGAGCCCAGCCGCAGTGCGGGGGCCACGCCCACGCTCACCTGTGTGACCTGTGGGAACGCCAGGGCCGCCGAAGCAACCCGCAAATGAGCACCGAAGGGAAAAAAAGGCTAAAAACCAACAGAAAACCACCGCGCCCAAGCCCGCTCGGCCCGAGCCCAGCCTCGCACGGCCCCTGGCGAGCACGAGGGCACAGCGGGGCCTCGGCCGGAGACCCCGGGAGCCGGGGCGGCCCCTGCTCAGGAGCCTCCGGAGGAGCAGCGCTTTCCCAGCTGCTCGCTTCTAGATGAGGACGGACGGACGCCACGCAACGCCTGGTGGCGACACGCGTGCGGGAGCGTGGAGCAGCCAGAGGAGAGCAGAGGGCCCGGCTGCCTCGGCCTGGGGACAGCCTGGGCCCGAGCCTGTCGCCCCTGGGGGTGAGGACACCTGCCTCGCTGGGCACTGAGCGCCGGGGCTCGTGAACACCCTTCGTGGGCGCTGGTTCCTGAGGCAACCTGATCCTTCTCTTTTCCTGGGCAACCTCAGCCGCGCCGCGCCCTGCGAGAAGCCAGCAACACAGGCCTCTGGGCACCGGAGGACCGAGAGCAGAGCCGCACCACAGAGCTACTGAGCAGAAGCCGATCCTGCCCTTTCCGGTTCCTTCTGAACCCCTAAAACCTCGCCGTGTGCCCCAAGTAAACGAAGCCCCCACGCCTCTCAAAGTGCCCAGAGCAAGCCGGACCGTGCTCAAAGAAAAAATATCCATTTCCACCTGGACAGTTTCGTTGACAACGCCGTATCTTGCACTGACGCGTTCTGCTGTAAACCTACTCTGCTCTGGAAATTGTTAATTAAAAAAAATAAATACAATGTAATGAAAACCGCTTTTTACTCTAAAACATACTTTACTTTAAAAAGGAGCCCAGACATGCTCCCGGTCGCTGAGGCTCCCGACACAGTCTGTCAGAGGGAAGCACTTCAACAAGGAGCCGCCGGCACGCAGCCCGCAGCCCGCAGCCGCGCCGAGCAGGGCAGACCAGGGAGCCGAGCGGGCGTGGCGGGGACCCTGTCACCCCGCTTCGTGCTTAGGTTCAGAATGAGCGAGAAGGACGGAGACGGGAGAGAATACGCCGAGTGTCTTTCAACCGCTGCCGGAGCTGTTACCTCCTGGTCCCGTCTATTCACCGGCCTGGGGTTGAGGTTTTAGACTGAAATGGCCGCCACTCTCTGGCCTGACTGGAAATTCCTGGTTCTCCCGCTACAACCGCCAGGATTTTCCTGGGTAGGACACAACTGCCCCTCCTCAGAGTCCCAGGGGCTGCCTCGCTGCAGTGGCGGCTCCCTCCCGCCCCTCCCGGGCGCGCACCACCAGGCCGAGAAGCAGGAGCCGCTACTGCGAAGCACAGACGGCCACGCGCCGTGCGCTCGGGCCCTCGTCACACCGCCGTGCTGCCGACTAGACGCCTCGGATTGCTACACCTGAGCCTGCGTTCCCGCACGCCGCTAGCTCCCGGGGGACAGAGCCAGGTCACGCTGCCTCTATAGCCGCCACACAACCAACAATAAAGACGTATTTGGCAGGTTACCAGAAAAACAAGACATAAGGTTAGATTAAAAAAAGGTGCATAACAATATATTTAGTAGATCTCACGTGAACAGACATATTAAATGACAAAGAGTAACGAGCAGATGCAGAGAAAGTTCTGGAGTGACCAACTTTAACAGAAGTTACCTGTGAAAAGCAGAATGGGGTGGGAGAGATAAAGAGAAGAAAAACGTTTCTTTCTTTACTTCGCCCCCTCTGCCCAGAAACATCAACAAGAATTAAACATCCAGCTGCTTATGTAAAAGCAACTCATCACCAGCACAGACAGGGCTGCCTCCGCCCTCCCTGGACGAGAGCTGCGTCCGTGTTACGCAGGGCTGTGGGCAAAGGGCATGGTCTGAAATTGCTGTCAAGGTTTACAGTTCACCCTCAGGCCGCTGGCAGCGTGCAGGAGAAACACTATACAGCTAAACTGCACTTTGTAACCACTCTGGCTCTGTGACACCGGGGGCCTCGGCCGCACATGCAGACCCGGGCCGTCCCACGCGCAGCTCCAGCGCTCCCAAAAGCGCCCGCCAAGCCAGAGGGGCCCAGCCACAGAGACCTCCGCGCCGATCACGCAGGCGGCCAGCACTGAGACGCAGCTTCCCACGAGGCTTTCTGCACGCTAAGACGACAGCGTGTACTTACTGCCATTCATCATCTTGTCCTTGGCAAGTGGGTGTGTAGTCACTTTGCTTCCAAAACCTATTTCATGAGCCAGCAGGGCCGTAGGACCTGAAAAATAAAGTTAAAAAACTAAGGAAGACAGAAATGCCCGTTTTAGAAACGGCCACCGCAGAGGTAGCCTTCAAAAGCACGAGGCCACCTCTAAAACACACAGAGGACGGGGCCGTTAGACAGCTGCTCGCGTGAGGCAGAGCATGTCCCCAAAGCCCTCTCTGAGCACACCCAAAAGCGTGCCCAAGCTCAGCCCAACCAGAGGCCACCTGGACACCCGAGGAGCGCAGAGACCAACCCGGCTCTGCAGCACGGGCGGTGGGTGGGGGTTCGGGGGCGGGGGGCACCAGGGGTACACTTCTCGCCTTACTCGGGCACTCTCTGACCATCTGGACTTGTTACTTCGTACACTAAATTTCTCTGTCTCCTTGCAAATGAAAAGCGAGCACGGTCCATCCCGCTACACACACACACAGGGGGTTGGGGCTGTTAAATGAAGGGGACCCCGAGCCGCCCTAAAGGAGATCTGGGGCGTCTGCGTCAGAGACAGCAGCCGCCGTCTGTCACAAACAGTCCAAGACGTGCGCGTGTTTATCCATCATGGTCTTTCAGGAAGGCCCAAGACCCAGCCAGTCCTATAACTGTGACCTTATTAAACACTTCCCGGGGCCTCCCTGGTGGCCTAGGGGTGAAGTCTCAGCACTGTCACCACTGTGGTCTGAGTTTGATCCCCGGCCAGGGAGCTTCCCTCACGGCACCGCAGACCTCTCCTGTCTCCCCGCTACTCCCCTCAGCAGTGGATTTCAGTCAGTCGCCTGTTCTGCTCCCCACCATCTCTGGGGAATCCTCTCAATCCCCTCACCTCTGGCCTGCACCCCAGTTCTTGTATGCACAAATAAAATCTTCAAAACACTTTTTAAAGCAGTCATTCTACCCTTCCTCTACAAGCCACCGAAAAACACGGCAGCCTCACGTCACACCGAGAAAAGTGTGCGTCGCAACACCGCCTTGCCCTGGACCTGAAGGGCCGGGGCCCGACGCCGCAGAGGCCGGCCCACTCGGCTCAGTCTGCCTGAGCACTTGCACCTCATGGGCTTGCACGGGCCACGGGACCCCAAGGAGAAAGCCGTTTAGAAGCTGTCAGCAGGCTTCTCAGCCCACAGCCACCACCGTCCGGGGCGTCACACGGGACCACGCAAGGGCAGCCCCCCGCCCGCCCGGTCAGCTTCGCACCGGGCCCTCACTGATCTCCTTGAAGCAAGAGCCTCAAACACCCGTGAGGTCTCTCGCCACCTACTTTTCACATCTCTAAAACAGAACAGGTACCACTTAATTCTTATGTGAAGAGATTAGTCAAGCATCTTTAACTCTTATTTTGTAAAATCAAAAAAAAAAAAAGGAACAATCTCGTTGCATTTTAAAGCAGACCTTAAGAGATGACCGGATGTGAAGGCTGACACCAGGAATTCTTGGCCTGCCCCTCTGGTGGCAACACTGCGCCTGCAGGGGCCTCCACGGCGACGTGACCGTGGGGAGCAGCTCACCCGTGTCTGACTCACCCTGGGAACTCATAAAAGCTCGAGGACCCCGTCCGGAAATCCAGAGGCGCCAGAACGACCCCATTGCTGGAGATCCTGGCGGCGGAGAGGAGGCGGCCGAGCCTGCAGCTGGCCAGGGAGCAGGCGGCACAGGGCGGCCTCCGGGCAGCCCACGGACAGAGCCAACAGTGCCACCGTGTGGCCACTGACAGCACAGCAGGCCCCGCCCCCACCTCCACCACCCTAGGCCAGAGCCCCCACTACTCAGCCTCCAGGCTCCCCACCACCGGGTGAAGCCCACTGAATTTCAAGATGGTCTCCCTTCCATTTCTGTCTCCCTCGCCCCCGTCACGCCACACAGGAGCTAAGCGACGTTCTCTCAGCACAACAAACGCCTCCAGTTCCTAACCGCAGCGCTCAGGGGTCATCCACGTTCCATCTGCTGATCCGGAACACTGGGCCTCGCAGGCCTCTGTCCCCTGCTGCTCCTATGACTCACCTCACAGCCGTTACCACCCACCTCGGTCAGGCCACAGCGCTCCCAGCAGCGCCCGGAGACGCGTGCAGGGCCGTGTCGCGCGCTTGGCCGCCGCGCCTGAATGAGAAGGCCGCGCCCTGCGGTGCTGGCCTGGGCACGGAGCAGAAGGCAAAGGCGCGGAGGGCAGGAAGCAGCACACTGTCCTCTTTCCTGAGATGACACCAACCGCGCGGCCCCCAAACCAAATATGCCCACACAGGCGGCCTTAGCGCTGGGGAGGGGAGGGGGAGTATCCAAAGACACTGTGGACGAGAAAGAGCCCCCCCCGCCCCCAACATGCCTCTTGAGGAAAACCCAGCGCGCACGGCGGTGAGGGGCGTTACCTGCGCAGATGGCGGCGATAAGGCCCTTCCTGCTCTCCTGCTCCTTCAGGATCTCCTTCACCGCGGGCGACTAGGCGAGGAAACCAACACGCGTCAAGCTCTCACCAAGCCACAGCCAACCTCAAACATGGAACTTGGCAGGATGTGATGTTTGCTACAAGCCCAGGCTCCCCAGCCCCCCCTCTTCGGATCCCCCAGGATTCGAAATTACTGATATTAAAAAATCGGGGCATTCAAATAACCCAAAAGGCTACACGCACACGTATGTTCACTGCGGCACTTCACAATAGCGAAGGTATGGAAGCAACCCAGATGCCCAAAAATAGATGACTGGATCAAGAAGACATGGGACAGATACACAATGGAGTACTATTCAGCATTCAAAAAAGATAAACACATGCAATTCGCAGGGACATGGATGGAGCTAGAAAGGATCGTGCTCAGCAAAATAACCCAGAAAGAAAGAGAAAAATATCAAATGGTTTCACTTATAACAGGGATATAGGGGAACCAAATGTGAGAGACACCCAGAGAGGGAGGGAGAGGAAAAGGGCTCAAAATGGGGTAGAAAAGGGCACAGGGACCATGGTGAGGGATCACGGGTGAACTGGTGGTGGGTTACCCAAGGGGAATACAAAATGTAAAAGACATAAATAACAATAAAAAAATTGAAAAAAAAAACAAAACGGGGCATTCAGACTGACTCAACGGCCGTGAGCCAGCCAAGGCATTCGATGTAAGACAAAGCTGCTTCCCTGAGAGGCGAGAAGCGATCTCCCTGGGGTGCACTGCCCTCGCCATCTGAACCCCAGGGAGAGAAGAGGAGGGGCACAGATTGTTGTCTGGGCTGTGTGCACCCACAGATCAGGAACAGAGTCCAGAAGGAAAGCGTCCGCAACGTGATCCGACCGGCTGCCTGAGCGCGGTCTGCCCGCCCACTCCCTCCTGCTCCGGCCCCTCCCCTAAGAAGGAAAATGAAAAGCGGCGGCTGCTTCTGCAGCCATTTTCCATTCAGGATGGCAGCTCAAGTTCCCCGCAACCACCCCACAACGGCTGAGCAGACCCCACTGTCTCATCTTTCTACACTTGACACTTAAGACAAAATTAATCTTCCTCTTGCTGCCGAGGGAAAGTAAGTAATCTCACATTCAGACTAGAGTCACCCGACCCGCTCATTAATAACTGTCTCACCAGCTCAGCTTACATCTACAGTTAACAGAAAAGTTGTTTGTTTTTTAAATATTTTTATTTTTGCACACAAGCTGGGGTGCAGGTCAGAGGTGTGAGGCGGTGAGAGGGTTCGCTAGAGACAGAATGGGGAGCAGAACAGGCAGATTGATGGAAATCCACTGCTGAGGGGAGCAGCGGGCGAGGCAGCAGAGGTCTGCCGCACCATGTGGGATTCTCCCCACCCGGGCATCAAACTCGCACCGCGGCAGCCGCTGACAGCTCCACAGCACTAGGCTTAACCTGTTGCAGCACCAGGGAGGCCCAAAAAAGTTTTTTTTTTTTTTTAATGAGAACAGCAAGAAGTCCTCGCCTAAAATATACTTATGATTCTGGAATTACTTTCTAGGGCCTCCCTGGTGGCCTAGGGGTTGAGTCTCAGCACTATCATGGCTGCGGCCTGAGTTCGATCCCTGGCCAGGGAGCTGACCCACATGGTGCAGCAGGCCTCTGTCTCCCCGCTGCTCCCCTCAGCAGTGCATCTCAGTAGATCTGCCTGTTCTGCTCCCCACTGTCTCTGCTGAGTCCTCTCACCCCCACAGCTCTGGCCTACATCCCAGTTCTATGCAAAAAAAACCAAACAAATCCTTTCTAGCACGAGACGTAAACTACGTGTATAAACCACGTGCTGAGCACCACCTTGTTAACTTCACCTGCTCTTATTTCTCCCTGTTCTCACTTCATTCGCAGCCTCCTCCCTGAAGTCTGAGTGACAAAACCAACCCAAGACGGGCCAACGGTGAGCTCCATGCCTGCGGGTCCTTACCTCAGCTAAATTCTGTGCGCCCATGTTACCTCCTGGCAGAACCACCACATCATAAGGTCCCTGTAACAGTGACAAAACGACAGTAAAGTGAGCTTTCATCTGACCCGTGCCTGCCTGACAGCCCACAACTGGGCTTCACATGCGCCTCAGCAAAACACTGTTCGCGAGCAGCGAATAAAAACGAGGGCGCAGCTTGTCCTGGGGAGCACAAAGTGCAGGAAACGGGCCTGCTGTGACGTGGCGGCAGCCGCAGCACGGGCTCACCCTTGTGAGAACACATGTGTCTGTGTGAGGGTGCGTGCGCACACTGCACGCACACAGCGCCCACACGTGTGCAACGCGCTCACAGGAATGCCCCAGCCGCTATGGGAGCAGCGTGGATGGGGAGCGTGAGGGGGCGGCGCCCCCAGGCCGACTCTACACGTCTGTGTGGGTCCATGCTTTGCAACAAGAAAGTACACAGGGAGCAAAAAAAAATTGTAAGTAGAAGACACAAAATTATTGTTTTAGCTTTCAGAAAAACGGAACTTGGGGAGAAAAACAAGGTATTTTAGCATCCCAACACCAAAACACCCTAGAAATTCGTTAATTCCAGACTCCTGAAAATACAAAATGGAAACTGGTTTTAACAATTCTGTGATGTTAGGAAAAACTGTGAAAGGCAGTCTTCAAGCACGTTATAAAATAAAAACTCGGGACAAATTCAGTGCAAAATAAACTACTCAGAATTACTTTTAAAGACCATAAATGTCCTACTGTTTTAAAACCAAGCAAAACTGAAAACTAAAAGGAAAATACATGAAGTATCGAATTTTTTCACTCCTTTTAGAGTCTGAACCAAACAGGCAGCTACAGAAGGTAACCTCTGCCCAAAATACTCTGATCCCTCAGGGTAAAAAAAGAACAGAGAAGTTTTCTTTCTTCCTCTCACTTTTAACTTTCCATTAAAGTCCCAACAGCTTATATGTACATACAGCAATAGTCTACAATCACCAAAATTTATCAATTTATCAGAGAGGAACACACTTTTCTGCGCCTCGAGGGCAGCTCAGGGCAGGCCCACGCGCTCCCGGCTCCCTGGCGGGCACCAGCGGCCAGTCCGAGCAGCTCTGCCTCCTGTCCTGCCACATCTCCTGCGGGAGCTGCAAGCCTCGCTCTGCCCCGCTGGCCTGAGGGGCCCTAAGCCTGTGAGAGGGTGTGCAAGTGTCTGATTGTGTGTGTGTGTGGGGGGGGGTGTCCTTCCACAGCTCATGAGACCCCCAGGGGCTGGCCACCCTCAAAGGTAAGGGCCGAAATTCTAAAGCTATGAAAAAGTGAGATGACTGACTAGAGCTGTTCCTCCTGTCTCAATCCGACCGCCCAGCAAGCCTGAGTCCTTCCAATGAGTCCACAGCTAAGTCTGTTACGAGAAGGGCAATTACAACGTAGCTTCAGAACGAAGAGCAAGAGAGGAATGGGAAAGGAGGCCTCATGCTCCAGGCTCAGGGAACAGGCGCCCAGGCTGCCTGGGAGCGCAGCGCCCCCTGCAGGCAGTCACTCACGTGCACACGTGGCGGGGCCGCCCAGCTCCACACACACAGGGTGGAAGGCAAAGCCTCTGCTTCCCGGGGTTACTTTGGGGGGAAGAGAGCAGACTAAGGGACTCTCCTAAAATAAGCCTGGGCTGACATGTCTCAGACATAGTCAGAAAACGTCTGAAGAAACTGGTAAAGAAACCACAGGAAGGAACAATGGCAGGTGTGGAGAACGAACCTGTTTTCTGGCATCCTCCAGACTGGCGTCAGGACAAATGACCACGTCGCGGCTACACTGCACCGGGTCCTTTCCAGCCAGCCCCGCAACGGTGACCTTAATCTAAGAGAAGACGCCAGCGTGATATTTAAGCACAGTGAAACACAAATTTAGAGTAACATTTTCACAGCTGCCCTGTGTTTTAAAATAACTTGACAGGAAATACTGCAAAACCATTTACTGGGGGAAGAACCTGGTGAATATATTTACCAACCAGGCCTGTCCTGGTTCGCTGGGAGAGTCCACTCTCAGACACTCTCCTGGCACTCGAGCTGGCGAGTGTCCTTTTCCCACAGTGCTGAGGTTTGGGTGGTAAATTATATGCTCATGCTATTAATAAATCATCATGCAATGTTACTGTTGCCACTTAAACTCATGGTGTTTTCTTAGGTTAAACCAGTGAAATACTTTACCTTGCAAAAATTTACAAAGTGGACAATACAAACAGTCAGTACAGGAAGAAAACATGACTGTCCTACCCTGCTGGTGGGGCACCACTGGAGCTGAGAGCCACTGGTGACACCTGGTGGCATCAACTACGGGCTGTACTATGGCCCAGCAATTCCATTTTTGAGGTAGAGATCCTGGAAAAACTCCCACACATTGGCACAAGGCAATCTGCACGAGTGTCGTAGTCCTGCAGTGCGGGGACCCACGCTCAGGAGAGGGAACGGTGGTGTACTTGCACAGAGTGATACTAAGCAGTGATTTTAAGTCCACAACATGTATGCTCACAGGGGACCAGAGGAGCGCGGGGTTAACAGACGTTGGCGGGGAGGGGAGAAGCCCAGGTCTGAGCGGCTTCCACTCACTAACTCTGCAGTGTGGGCACATTATCTGGTACAAAATGAGGGTGCCAGTGGCTAACTCACAGGGTTGTTGAAAGTTTTAAGTAAGTTTGTATCAGTGCTTAGAAAAGCACATTTAAACAGCTGCCAGTAAGTGGTATTTAGTGTTCACTATCCTATTATGCATGTTATAGGCCATACTATACAGATCTGTAACAGGGCCTCCCTGGTGGCCTAGGGGTTAAGTCTCAGCGCTTTCACTACTATGGCCTGAGTTCGAGCCCTGTGGCAGGGAGCTCCCCACACGGCGCAGCAGACCTCTCCTATCTCCCTGCTGCTCTGCTCAGCAGTGGATTTCAGTCAATCAGCCTGTTCTGCTCCCCACTCTGTCTCTGGGGAATCCTCCCACCCTGTCCCCTGGTACCTCTGGCCTACATCCCAGTTCTTCCATGCGAAAACAAATTAAAAAAACAAATGAAGACCTGTAACATACACATGCAAAACAAGTTGTAGCCTGACGCTGCCTTCAAGAACCCCTGGGACAGACACACACCCGCCTGAGGAGAGCCCTAATCTCTGGGCAGGCAGCAAGGGGAACAGTGCCGGGAGACCTACAAAGGAGGCTTGATAATGCTTCATTCTTAAAAGCATCTGTTCAAGAAATGAGTCTGGAAGAAATAGGGCAAATCAGTAATAAGGATTAAATATGGGCAGGGCACGCTTGTCATTCTACATTCTCTTAGGTAGTATTTTGTGCACGCTTGAAATTGTTCACAAAGTACAATAAATATTACGCAAAATGACCTTTAAAGCTCCAAGAAAACTTTTTTTCGGGGGGAGGGAGCTAGAAAACAGTGAGAACTTACACCAGCCCTTCTCATGACATCTACGGGGATGACCGTCTCCATCTCCTCTGCGCCTTTCGCCAGGATGACCAGAGCTCTTTTTGAAGCCATTATATCGTATTTTTTAAAGACTTAAAAAAAAAAAAAAGATTTTCAAAAGACTTTCACTGCAACCCAGGGTCTCTAAAAACCCAAATTTTTAGAAACAACTAAGGTTGTCCTAGGGAAAAGGTTCGAACACAACCGAATATGAAAGCAGCACTTTAATACTGGACTCCTCTGCATTTCAACCGCTGTTCCCAGCGCTGTTCCGGCTTAGATTTCCTTTCACCGTCATTTCTTACATCCCATTTCCCGTAATATGTCGAAAACGGTTTTCTATTAATAAAACACCAATACACGGGTCTTGCATTTCACACAATGTGGGGAAAGAACGAAAAAACCTTTTATAGAGAAATGATTAACCTTTATGGGCAAAAAAATTAAATCCACACTCGTTAGCAATAAGCCCGTAAGATTTTTGGTGGGGATTTTTTTTTCAAGTTCCAATAACTGCGCTAAAAAGTCGGGGGTTCAACAGAGTTAAAACTTGAGTACTTTTTAAAATCTGCAAACAGACGGGAATTCCCGCTACGAAAGTCCACCCGACGGGCCCCTCATCTGAGGGGCAGCTGCAAAGCGGGGTCGCCGCATCTGGGGCCGGCTCGTTTCCCAGCGTTCGCCGCCCGCGCAGGGCGGGATTTAAAGAACGACCCTGCCGAACGCAGAGCACGAGCCCCAGCCGGGGGGCGCCCGCATGCGGCCCGGCAGCCACAAGCCCGGGGCCTGCGCGGGCGGCCCGCCGCGCGCTCCCCGACGCCCCTCTCCCCGAGCGCCGCGCGCAGGCGCCGTGCGCCCCCGAGCCCGACCTGAGCCGCTCCCCACAGACGCAGCGCTCGGCCCTTCCGTCCGCCCGGGGGGTGACGTAAGCAGAACCGTACTAACGGGGAAAGGCAAGCGAGCACGCACGCGCACTGCCGGGCAGCCCCTGGGATCCGCGCGACCCGCCTCCTCAACCTCGCTCCGGGCACAAGCGCGCCGTCTCGCTCGGCGCGTCAACCTAGCGCTGCGCACATGCGCACCGCAGGGTCGTCGGCTCTTGCACTGCGCAGTCGCGCGATGCTTGCGTCATCCTGCGTCACTTCCGGCCGAGCCCATGTCAGAGGAGCGGCGGGGGGTCGGCCTGTCCTTCCGCGGTGCCCTTCCGGAGGTGTGCGGGTTGGGACGCCCGGCTCCGCGAGACTCCCGTGAGCATGATTCTTACGAAGCGCCCCGCCCCCGTGGCACGGCCCGCCTGCCCGCGCACGCGCCGTGGGGTCCGCTGTGGGCTAAGTCCCGCGCGCGCCGTGCCTGCGAGCTGCCGTCCGCGCTGGCTGCGGGGTTCTCGGCCCTGGGGCGCTTTCCCGCCTCCCGGCGGCCTGTTGGGAGCCCCTCGAGGTCTTCCCGGCCTCTCCCCGCGCGCCCCGTGCGGCCGCTGATTTACGCGGGACTCCATGTGTTCAACGTCGTTTCTGTTGACGATCCTGTCACAGGGTGACCCCGAGGGGTGCCTGTCTGGGGTCTCACGCGTGCGCTTAACAGAGACGGAAAAACTCAAATGCAGGCACACACGATAAAATTAATAAAAAGATTTATTTACAAAAAGGGAAAAGATAAAGAAATTGGTGAAAACGTCCTGCCGGTTTCGCTGAGCTGGACTCTTCTCGCCTGCTCAGGAGAAACTGGCCGATCCGCACCGCGGACCAATAAGCTCCCCAACCCCACGTCTGGGTTTTAAGTCTCAAAACTCTCCCGAGCTCCTCCCTCAGTCCTCAGCATCCTTCTTAGGTGACGGCACTCTGGGATTCCCGGTGTCCCGGCTCTCACGGCCTGAGGTGGGGGTGGGGTCCTGGGGCCCTCCCCCTTCCTGAGGACCCCGCACGAGATCAGAGCGGTGCTGGGCACACCGATCTAAGACCTAGTTACTGACATATAATCTCAAATTTGATTTTGAAAGGTTTTAACACTTTGTGTGCCGGCCATTTTCTGTGCCACCGCATGAACGGTAGAAGCATTCAATAAAACACACACAACTCCTCAACTACTACTGGATATTAAAAAACTGTAATCTCTCTCATAAAACACCTTACACTTTCACCAAAACAATGTGTAAAGCTTCTAGACTGAGAACGATCAAAGAAATAGCTCCTGATAGTTCCAAATAAATTCACCGTGGCGTGAAAAACCGGAGACTAGATGGACACATATTAATACTTGAGCTGACCACAAAGTGTTAATTAAAATGTCTGTTTCTACCAGCTTCAAAAACAAAAATGGCAAGGGTTGTAGTAATCAGATCCCGTCCAGTCCCGTGCCCACCCCTAAAGGTGACACAGTTCGACTCTTGACCTTCTCCCTGCAATTATGCAAGAAAACGCAAATACAAGGGTGTATTATTTTGTCTCATAAAAGAAAGCTGTTCTACACATCCCCTTCCACTGCCACCACCTAAGGGAATTTCTTTTTTTCCCAGATAGTGTACTACTATGGGCGTGTTTCATTCATTTATTTGGTTTATTTACCAGTGTCTTACTGCAAACACTTCGGTAATATCCAGTCCTTTTTTGTATGAATAGCACTGCGCTGAAGTACTTTGGCAGACATAAACGGAAGTTAAATTCCCAGGAGTGAGAAACTGAGCAACTCCATACAAGTTGGATCACTGAGACTCACAAGCAATACATGATGTCATTTTTAATACATGAGATCTGTTTTTAAATACATCAGTGTTTTAAATTTTCCATTAAAATATTGAAAACAGGGCCTCCCTGGTGGTGCAGTGGTTAGGTGCTGCGCTGTGGAGCTGTCAACGCGAGTTCGATGCCAGGCCAGGGATATTCCCACATGGTGCGGCAGACCTCTCCTGCCTCGCCCACTGCTCCCCTCGGCAGTGTATTTCCATCCATCTGCCTGTTCTGCTCCCCACTCTGTCTCTGGTGAACCCTCTTGCCGCCCCATGCCTCTGGCCTGTACCCCAGGTTGCATGCATAAATAAGTAAATCTTAAAATAAAACAAAAAAAATAAAATATTGAAAACATGTTTATTGTCAAGAAATACCATGTTGCTTTTCTCTGTTTGCAGATGCTTCCATAGATCTCAGGTGATTCTTATGGTGGTGGGAGTGGTCTTTAATTTTTTACATTATAAGCAGATTCATTTGTGCAACACTACATGTGCAAGGGTTTTCAATCTTTTAATCATTTTGCATTTTAAGAAAAAAGCGTTTGGGAGTTCTGACACGACTTTACCTTTGGCTATTTGTGAAGGAAGTAGCAAAAGTCACCTCTTTTCAGCTTTAAAGGAGCGTGGGAAATAGGGGATACAGACAGGGTGAGGTGGCAAGTGGGCAGATCTGTGCTTCAAGAACCAAGGGAGGATTTAGGGACGTGGAAGGAAAACCAAAAGGAGACAGGTTGTTTTGCACCTGTCCCCACAGTAAACTTCTGAGGTGATAACCATGCTGGACAGAATAAAAATGGCAAGACATGGTTCAGCTGTGTGTGTGTGTGTGTGTGTGTGAGAGAGAGAGAGAGAGAGAGAGAGAGAGAGAGAGAGAGAGAGAGAGAAACCTGAATTGACATACCCGAGACATCTCTATCACTATCACTACCTGAAATGGACCTGGGTCAGTATTAATTCTTATCAAATGAGTACACTGCATGCAGTTTTTAAAACTCAATTATTATGGTAGATTGGATTATTTTACAGAATTACTCTTTCCCTGTCCACAGGCAGGACCAGAGAGCACTCCCAGCCCTGACTTGGGTTTTGTCCTTGCTGGGCTAATGGTATATTAAAGACAAGATCCTGAACCAATCAAAGCCTTGAAAAGCAGTGACCTGAGGTCTGCACTTGCCCTCTGTGCTTTTGCATTGCCAGAGAAGAGCTTACCCCAGGGCAGTTGCTGCTACCACCCCCTCAACCTGAATTTCAGAAGGGACACATGTGGAACAAGCCGCCCCAGCCAACTTGTGCCTGAAACTGAAGCAGGTCACTATAGGTTCCTCACCTGGCAATAATCAACAATACAGCATTAAAAGACTCATGAAAAACAGGACTGCTCAGTCCTTCCTACCCCTTCCCCCTGCTCTCCACGGGCAACTATTTTCAATTGTTTAAATAATTTCTTCTGGGCCTCCCTGGTGGTGCAGGGATTAAGTCTTGGCCTGTGAAGCTGTCCACAGCCACTGCAGCACAAGTTTGATCCCTGGCCAGGGCGATTCCCACATGGCGCAGCAGACCTCTCCTGTCTCCCCGCTGCTGCCCTCAACAGTGAACTTCAGTTGATCTGCCTGTTGTGCTCCCTACTCTGTCTCTGGTGAATCCTCTCACCACCCCACACCTCTGGCCTACACCCCAGTTCTTGTATGCATAAAAAAAAAATCTTTAAATAATTTCTTCTAGAAATTATTGCCGTCATTTAAAAACACTACACTAGTAATATTATTCCTCATTTGCTGGTTTTTGAAATTATATATTGGTTTGCTGGCAGATACCAATACAATTTTCATTTCACAGATGCAAGGGGTGAGATCCAGAGTGTGGAATGACTCTAAGTTCCTAAGGGTCTTGGTCAGGTTCAGACATTCTGGTGCCAAATTTCACACTCTAACCTGTATAGACTCCACTAGTGTTACTTAGTAAGTCACCAACACTCACTACACTCCATAGCTCAGACCTAGAGCTCATCAGGTAACCATTTCCCAAAAAACATCACTCTGCGGGCAATAAAGACACCTCCCAGCTCAGAGGCAGAGCAGCGCCGTCCACCACTTTTTAAATCAACATTTGACAAGTCTTGATGCACTGTGGGAAGGACAAACTGAGAGACTCTCCTTATTTTTAGGAAGCTTAAACTTGGCAGCTTCTTGCTGCATTTGCAACATTTATTTTTTTAATATTTATTTTTTTATGCATACAAGAACTGGGGTGTAGGCCAGAGGTGTGGCAGGGATGGAGGGGGCGGTGTTGAGAGGATTCACTAGAGACAGAGTGGACAGCAGAACAGTTGGAACCACTGAAATACACTGCTGAGGGGAGTAGTGGGCGAGACAGGGAGAGGTCTGCTGCGCCATGTGGGAAGCTCCCTGGCCAGGGATCGAACTCGTGCTGCAATGGCTGTGGACAGCTTCATAGGCTAAGACTTAACCCCCTGCACCACCAGGGAGGCCCCGCATTTGCAATATTTAGTGAGGAGAAGTTGCCCCCACTGGGGGGCACGTCCCACAGTGGAGGTGTTGACGTCAGTGAAGGGGTTCAGGGCATGCCGCCTATACATATGCACTTCAGCGCACTGATTATTTTGATTTAAAAGCATTTGGAAAAGCACTCTGATTCCCATTTTTTCTTCCTTGCCGTCATTCAACAGTCAGACAGGAATTCTTATGGGGAAAATGTTCTTATCGCCAGAGAGGTAGTTGAGGCTGAAAGAATTTGTACAAAGAGACCTTGTCTTCTCTTCCTTCAGTCTGCCCCGTTTTACTGTACCTGTAAGAGGGTGGTCCCCAGGAGAAAGGGTGTGTCCCAGGTTCCCTGTCCCACCCAAGGTAGGGTGGAACTGAGCAGGATATGAGAAGCTTGAGAAGAGACACAGAGGAGATACAGAACACAGAAGACAGGAGGAGATGGAAGAAGGATGGGAAGCCAGAAGAGGCCCAAGATGCAGAGAGACTTGTAAAGAAGCTGCACTGGCCTAGACTGATTGAAACAGATATGGGTGAGAGACCCATGGAGAAGTTAACGATGGCTGTGTTGATTTTGGTTTTGATTTTGTTCTGTTCCTCTCAGAACTGTCTGACTGTTTCTGACCCTTTTGTATGGGTCCCTGCCGAAAGGTAGTTTGGTTCCTCCCAGAATTGTCTGGCTGTTTCTGACGCTTTTGGATGGGTCCCTGCCAAAAGCTGTTCTAGACTAGTGGCAGGCTTTCAAGACTTGCTTTGGGCCAATCCCGTTTGGGGGGACTTGTACCCATGAGGAGTTGGATAACATTGGGTGCTTGACTTAGAAAATACATTCTTTGTCTTCTCTGTCCTTTCTAGTTGTATTAAAGTTTCTTTCCACAAAAGGTCCTATATGTTTTGTAATGATGCGGCGGATGGCAAAACCCATTTTGAACAGGGCAGGTCTGGGGGTTTTGGGGGTGCCCCTCTCCCTGCCCTGTAACATACCCACCTTTCCACCAGTGCCTCTCTCTGTTCAATCCAGTATATAAACATTTAGGTTTTGCCACTTCACTGGGTCATTTTGTTATAAAGGCTTCCAGTTCAAGTAAAACTTACATTAAACAAATGTGTAAGTTTTCCTCCTGTTAATCTTCTTAGGTCAAATTAACTGCCAGGCCAGTCCAGAGACCTAAGAAGGGCGAGGTGAAGTTTCTTGACTCCCCTTCATTAGCAACAGCCCCTCATGGAGGATCTGATCCTGGTTCCAAAAATTCAACTCTCCCTAGAATTAGGCTCATCAAAAAAACAGCAAAGAAACTGCTGCCAGGTGATAGATCATTTTTTCATGTGCCACATGCATCTTGTTTCTATCTCACTACTCTTCTCCGGTGACTGTATCCTTTGATTTCATTGCTAGGACTACCTTTCTAGCATGTTCTTGTCTTTTGTTTACTTAATTACTGTAAGGCGCCCCCTGATCCAGTAAACTCCATAGTAGCTTCCTGTCTTGGCCACCGACTGTTGAATACCCAGCATCTCTGACAGTCCCTGGCATACAGCAGGTGCTCAGTAAGTGCTAAGCACCATCCTGTTTCATCCATAAGACGTTCCTTTCCTGGGCCTCCCTGGTGGCGCAGCGGTTGAGCGCTGCCCTGTGGAGCTGTCCGCAGCGAGTTCGAGGCCCAGCCGGGGAGAATCCCACATGGGGCGGCAGACCTCGCCTGCCTCGCCCGCTGCTCCCCTCAGCAGGGTATTTCTGACCTGCCTGTGCTGCTCCCCACTGTCTCTGGTGAACCCTGTCGCCGCCCCACGCCTCTGGCCTGCACCCCAGCTTGTATGTAAAAATAAAAAAAAAAAAACTTAAAAAAAAAGATGTTCCTTTCCTGAAAATCACTAGAGTAACTTCACTTGTCAACACCACAATTTACAACGTGATTATCAACCAATCTCTTATCCCTGTTTTAATCTTAGTTTCGAGTATAACGCATCTCACTCGGCGCCGAGGGCAAGGCGCGTGTGCCTTTTCACCTGTTTTCCACTCACTCGGGGCACTTACCGCAGGCGCTGGCATGAGGACGCCGCGGGGCGGGGGTGGGCATCCACTCACGCGCCTGGCGACGGCGGCCGGGTTCCGGGCACGCTTCAGAGGTCCGGCAGAAAGGGCGAATTTCCCCTCCGGAGCCCCCGAAAGGTTAGGCCGACGACGCCGGAGAAGAGTGGGCGAGCCCTGACATTTGTGGCAGCGGTGGCGCCGGGGGAAATTCTGACACCCAGACCTGCGAAGCGCCCTGGAACACGCCCGCCGCCGCGCCCACCGGTGTGAAAGGCGCCCCGCCGCGGGCGACCGGGCGCGACTCCCACGGGCCGCGCGCCGGAAACGGGCCGGCCGACCCGCAGTGACGTCAGAGCCACTTCCGCCGACCGGGGCGCGCGGCGGCCAGCGGCGCCCGGGATTGGCCGAGGCTGCAGTGGGCGGGGCGGCGCGCGAGGGGGCGGCGCGCGAGGGGGCGGCGCGCGAGGGGGCGGCGCGCGAGGGGGCGGCGCGCGAGGGGGCGGCGCGCGAGGGGGCGGCGCGCGAGGGGGCGGCGCGCTCCCGGCGGAGTCGCTCCGGTCGGCCGCCGGCGCGAAGGTTCCCGCGTGGCCGCTGCCCTCGTGGGCGGCGCGGGGCGTGCGAATGGCCTGCCCGGGCACGTGGGGGTCGCCGCGCCCCAGCGCCCCGCGGCCGGCGAACGCGAGGCGGGCTCCTCCCCTCCCCTCCCCAGGGGCGCTCTGGCGGCCGGGGCCGGGGGCGCGCGGGGAGCTGAGCCTGTGTCCGGCGCCCGCCGGTTTTGAGGAATCCGGACCCGGGCCCTGCCCGTCTGGGCGCCGGTCGCCTTATTGCTGCCTCGGGAAGCCCGTAGAGCCCTGCGTGGGGCGAGGCTGTCCGGCACCTTAGTTGGTTTCTCGTTTGCCTCGGCAGCCCCGCCGTGCCCCGCCATGCCCCGCCGTTACTGGCATCTTATTTCTAGAGTTGCCAGTGGGATCCGATTAAGCTTTCAATCGTGGTTGCCAGCAGCTTTAAGCAAGACCCTGGTTTGTGAATGGAGACTAGTAATGCCCGCCCCGGGGTTCGAGGACCTGATGAGATCTTGCCTAAAACACCAGGCTCAAAGGAACGGAAATGTCGCGTTCTTTCTCCTTAATTCCCATTTTCTTCCATTTCTTTATTCTCATGCTGCCTCCATGGTGTTTTCAGAGCCCAACGCTCTAGGAAGCACAGCGACCCAGGAGCCAAGCCACTATTTCCCCCCAACCAGCAAAGGAGTCAGTGTGCCCTATATTTGAGTATCGGACGACTTTCCTGACTCCCTCCCCTGTCCTTTAAGGGTGTCCTGAATCCCTTTGTCTTCTTGAGGCCTATATTCTCTGCAGGTTTTAAATCTCTGCACCTTTGGCCTACACCCCAGATCTTGTATGCATAAATTAAAAAAAAAAAAAGTTTTTGGTTACATATTCTTAACAATTTTTTCTTAAGTTAGCTTAGCTCCTTCCCAAAAGTGGCTACCACAGGCTATTCTGCTCTGATTCACACTTCTCAAAGCTTAAATCATCTGTCAGTTTCTTGGCAATCATTCATGTAGCTGAGCTCAAATGTGGTTTTCGATTCAACTCTCAAACTCCTGAATTGACAGTCTCATTTTTGGTTGCTGAATGAGAATATCTTTGTTCATTCACAGTAGCTCCTGCGTTAGTCATACCCCTGAGCCAAAGGTTAAGGTAGCTTTGGGATGAGATTTGGGTTCCCTCCCTGGCTCCTCCATGCCCTTCGTGTGGCAGGATGGTATGAAGGGAAAGGAGGCATGTTCTGGTTTCACTCAGTCTGGGTTTTAAGCCCTCTCTGCCTGTTGCCAGGTAAGTCATCCAGAAGAAATGATTTACCTTTCATGCCTTAGGTTCCCCATCTCTAAAGCAGGGAAAGCTTTAAAGAGTTATTGTGAGGGTTAGAGATGTTAATAGAGACCAAGCTGGCACGCTGACCTGTATGTACCCTCAGTAAACACTCAGATGCTGCCATTAATACCTGCTTCTGGTATGACCTCCTCAGCTTCTGTTATTAAACTCTGAAGAGAAACAATAATTCTTACCTTGTAGCATTGATAAGAAGTAAAACAATGTGCTGGCATAGTATCTGCAATGCAGGAAGTAGTCCGCAAGTATTAGGTATTATTGTGTATAAGAAAATATTTAGTTCTCAATTGTTACAACCTGTTGAAATTGAGGGAAATGGATAGACCATAGAAATGAATCATCTTAGGGAAGAAGAAGACAGAAGTGGAATGGAGATTTTGCCTTAAAATACAGCCAAATGCTCTAATATAAACATTGAAAAGAAGAAATAAAGTGAGAAATACTCTTGCAGTAAGAGCAATTTCCCAGGGCTAAATGAGTTAAGTGTTGAGTCTCTACCTCAAAACAAGACATTTTCTTCACGTGAAAGGCAGCAGAAACTTGGCACGGGGTCATGACCGAGGTTCACAGATGCCCAGCGACACATAAAACTCAGGGGTCTGTGAACTGGGACGAGGAACATTCCATCTCTTATTTTCACTAATCTCTACTGGAAGCAAACTTTTCCTTCCATCTTGAATTTTAAAATTCACAGAGCAGTCGCAGGAACGATCACTCTGGAGTTGCACCAGGAGAAAGCAGCTCTTTCCTCTCATGTTACAGTTCTTGCAGACATCCCTAAAGGCCATTTACTCTCGGGCCTCCCTGGTGGCGCAGTGGGTTAAGAGCAACAATATGAAGCTGTCCAGAGCCACTGCAGCATGAGTTCAATACCTGGCCAGGGAGATTCCCACATGGCGCAACAGACCTCTCCTGTCTCCCCGCTGCTCCCCTCAGCAGTGTACTTCAGTCGATCTGCCTGTTCTGCTCCCCACTCTGTCTCTGGTGAACCCTCTCGCTGCCCCACACCTCTGGCCTGTACCCCAGCTTGTATACATAAATAAATAAATCTTTAATAAACATTTACTCTCATAACTAGTCTGAAATTATGATAGCTATATAAGACTACAGTATAATTTGTATATTTTAATGATTTTTATTGATGTATTTAATATTTAAGTGCATTTCAATACCATTGGTTTCCTTCATAGTCCTTTATACTATACTTTACAAATCTAAGGTTATTCTGTCAGGGGTCCACACAATAAAAGGGTCCTGGGCACGAGGGTAAGAGCATGGGCTCTGGGGCCAGACAGCCAAATCTGGGCCTTTCCCTGTTCTCCCAGCCAGGCGGCCTCGGCTGGCTTTCCAGTTTCTTATCTGAAAGTAGGGATGAAGGCTGTTGGACCTCACATGATTGAGGAAATTGTTACCGGAACCCAGCTGCCTTAGCAGTGGGAGCCGGCAGGAGCACCGGCACCTCACCCCACTGCTCCACCATAAAATACTGAGTTCTCAATTGGACCAAGCAGGTGCTAGGAGCTGATTGGTAAACGGCCCAATCAGCCACAGGATCAAAAGATGGTCCAATTAGACTTGTGGATGGCACCCTGAAAGAGGGTATAAGCCAGGGATAGAGGGACCTTAAAGGAGGCCAGCCCCAGAGAGAGAAAAAAAAGAGGCCAGCCCTAGAGAGAGGGAGGAGGCCCCTAAAGAGAACAGGAAGAGACGACGATGCCAGCCCCCAGAAGGAAGAAGATAGTTACAGGTTCTGAAGAGAGAAGAAAGATGGGGAAGACTCCGTGCCTGGCCTCTGAGGAAGAAAGAAGAAAAGAAACATTCAGCAGCCCCCCTCTGAGGAGGAAGAGAAGCTGAAGGACTCTCTCAGAGACTGGGCTGCCCAGTCTCTGATGTAGCCTGAAAGGAGCACCCGAGGCCCTGGGCCTGGTGTCCCAGAGGCCTGTTTTTGGGTCTGACCCAGCACCTCACAAAGAGCTGTTACTACTGGGTGTCTCTGACGCCGCTTCTGAGGGACCATCACTGCTTTCCAGTGCTGTCCAGCACTCTGGTGACGGGTGGGGACCATCACGGATGCTTTCTGGGTGAGGTGGCCGCCACTTTAGATGAAGTAAGCTCTTTGTTCCCGCTGTTTGTAAATAAACCCCATGTTGGTTCTTGTTCCTGTAGCCTGAGGTCTCTTGCAATTGTGCACGTGGGTGAGAACCACAGACAGTGGCCTGTCCTCTCAGCAGGCGCTGGCCTTTGTTGTTTTGGCCTTTTGGCCTTTTGGGGCTTTTTGGAGGCTTTTGCCTCAGCGCCTGGGCCATTTTGACCTATCTGCCCCTGTTTCAAAACTATGTAAACACATAGAACATTGCCTGCGCAGAGTAAGCCCTCAGGAAATGTCAGCTATTAGCAGAAAAGTGTTTTCTGTGAGACCTGAGGAGGGTAACTGTACAGGGCTCTGGGGTATCAGTACCACACCAGAAAGATCTCCCGAGGAAGCTCATGAAGAGGTGGGCGGACTCTGAGACTGGAGTAACAAGTTCATCCATCCACCATCCATCACCCATCCATCCACCCACCCACCCACCCACCCACCACCCATCCATCATCCATCCATCCTTCCATCCGTCCGTCCATCCATCCATCCTTCCATCCATCCACATCCCTGCACCACCAGGGAGGCCCCCTTAGCTGTACATTTAGAGATACAGCCTTTAACTACCTGGACGTGTGGAGACTATTCCTGTTTATTGCTGTCAGCCTGTATTGCTCTGTACTTCCCTCTTAATGCCGCTTTTGGGGCACCCCATAGGATCTGGTAGCTCCTCTTCCCATTTTGTTAGTTCCCAGACAGTGTCTTCATCTGGATGTATATTTTGTGGACTTGCATTTCCACTCTTGCCCCAGGAGCTGCAGTGAGAGGTGGTCTGAATTTGGAGGTAACTTTTTTTGAGTCATCAACAAGAAAATGGACGCCAGAGAGAAAGTGTGAGAGGGAAGCAAAGCGAATAAACGGGACGACTGCTCGCATCTGGGTACGCACTCCCTTCTCTTCTGCCTCTACCTCCGTCCTCTTCCGGTTTCCCATTCGTTTTTTTTTTTTTTTCCAGTTCCTTTTAAATTTGCTCCATCCCATGTCTCCGAACACCTACTGGCCTCACAAGCCTGTCCTATCACTTCAACCACTGCTGCCGTCACTGAATAGACGCTTGGGGTGAGGGCTGGGGGCACCAAATCTGGAAAGAATAACCCTCCTGCGAAATGAAAAGGATGAATAGTAAATCTTCATGGATAAGACTGTCTGTAAGATGTGTCCTGGGAAAGCAGAAATTCGTTGTATCGGAAACTTATTTTGAGGAGCTGCTTTTCTCTCTTTCTAAATATCTTTATCTCATTTCGAAAAGGTGAGGCTTCATGCTACTTAGCATCAGGGCATACTCACCCAAGATATCCACTATTAGACCCACAGGTAATCAAAATAAAAAATCTGTTCCTTGGCTTAGAATGAGATGTTTAGAATATTATGAAAAAAATATCGTAAGCACATCCAAAGTGTTGATGTTTTGTTGGGGTCATCTCTGATCTGATTTTGGAGGACTTTTGGGAAAGATGGCATTTTTGTTGAGTTTGAAAGATTAGATGGCTAAAATGGGTAAAGCAGTGTGATACATATTTGAAAGCAAATAAAAGTCACACTGAGAGTATTAGTAGACCTTTGGCTTGCTTAGGTGGTATGTGCGTCAGGCGAACAACAGAGTTTTCCTTAGCTTGCTGTGATGATTTTATCAAAGACGACTGTAGTAACATGAAACATTAAACACTGAATAAAGCTGTGCATGGCCGTCAGGAGAATCATTCTGCAGTGATTGGGTTTTTGTTGTTTTCTTAACCGTAGGCTGGTAAGACTAATCTTGAGATCATCTTTTAGATCAGGAAGGGCTATATCGCTGGCCCATCTTCCAACGAGTGAGCTCATTATGATGCTGGAAACTATCTACGTCACCCCAGGGAGGCGGCGTCTCTGCCCACAGGACATTCAGACGTACATCTGCAAGTAGCATTTAAGTTCAATGAAAACACAGACCAGTTAAATGTCAGCTGTTAAACACAGAGCGCCGCAGGCAAAGGGGGGGTCACTTGATGCCTTTGGGAGTGTTCAGAGGGGGGCAGCGGTGGGGTAATTTTTACGGTCTGACACCCCTACACTGGTGAGCTCCCCCACAGGCGGTGAGGGCACCCCACGGCCCCCTCATCACAGATGAAATGACTGTCATAAATTCTGCAGACAACCCCTGGGTTTCCTTTCTTCTCTGTTGCTGCTGGCTCTGGCTAACGCCTGGTGATCAGGGCGGGCCCCCAAGTGAGGCGGTTGTGCAGTGTCTGCAAGAAATTGCGGGGAGACTGAATTTGACCAAGGTCATGAGCCCACCAGCAGCAGAGCCAGATTCCACCTACACACTACGGCTCCCGTTACCTCTGCGGGGAGTGACAAAATTGGAGTCAGGATAGCCAACTAAAGCCACAGTGAGATGCCACTTCACATTCATCGGTACGCCTAAAATAAAAAAAATTAATTAAAAACAAAAATAACAAGGGGAACAAGGACATGGGGATATTGGAAACTGTGTGTGTGTGTGTGCGCGCACACACGCATACATTTTTTGCATAGAAAAACTGGGGTGCAGGCCGGAGGTGCAGGGGTGAGAGGATTCTCTAGAGACAGAGTGGGGAGCAGAACAGGCAGATCGACTGAAGTACACTGCTGAGGGGAGCAGCGGGGAGGCAGGAGAGGTCTGCTGCACCATGTGGGTCAGCTCCCTGGCCGGGGATCGAACTCAGGCCGTGGCAGTGATAGCGCTGAGCGTCAACCCCTAGGCCACCAGGGGTCCCTTGGAACCTTATACGTGGCCGTTGGGAATGCAAACTGGTGCAGCAGCTGTGGAAAAGAGCCTGGCAGCTTCTCAAAAGGTGGAGCAGAATGGCCACACGATGTGAAAATCTCTCTCTGAAGTGTGCACCCCAGGGAGCCAAAAATGTGGCTACACACACTTGCACATACGTGTTCACTGCAAGACTGCTGGTGACTGTCAGAAGACAGTCAAATATCTATCAACTTGAGAATGGACTAACAAAATGTGGTAGCAACAAACAGTGGAATATTACTCAGCCATAAAAAAGGGGGAAAGGACTCACATTCACACCATGGATGAACCTGCACACGTGGGAGGGGAGAGAACATCAGAGCGAAAGACCAGACAGTGTGTGATCCCATTTATGTGAAACATCCAGAACAGGCAGATTCACAGAGACAAAAGTAGGTTAGTGGTTACCAGGGGTGGGATGGGGGTGGGGGGTTGGAGTAGGGGGGTTCTGGGAAGTGACAGTTATGGGTATGGGGTTTCTACTTGGCCTGATCTCCTGTTCTAGTATAAGTTAGTAGAGATGGTTGTACAACATAGTGAATTACTAAATCCACTGAAACACACCCTTTAAAATGGCGAGATGTTATGTGAACTATTTTTTTATTTTTTAAAAAGGGCAACTTCAGGTCATATCCAGGGTCTGGGTTTTCTTTTGTGGACAAGGGAGCACTAAAAGTTTCGAAGGAGGGATGTGGCTTGTTAGGAGTCACAGAATCTTGTCCTGGGCTCAGAACATATACATGAGGTCTCTTTTCCTCTCCCTTAGCCCCCCAATTCAAGACCAAGCCTCCATGTCCCCTGTGGAAAACAACTCTTTTCTGTTTGCCCCCTAATGGAAAACCCACCTGCTTCCAGAACTACCCTTGCTAAGCACTCTGCTGGTAGGTGCATTTTAGCATCTCTAGAGTATCTTTCTCTCCCTCCTCCTTTCTCTCCTACCTCGCCTTCCTCCTCACCCTCCCCTCTCCCTTATTTTCTCCTCTTCTCCTTTTAACTTTTTTTGAAATAATGGTTTTCTAAAAAGCCCTCAGAGACCTCAACTTTATCGAAGGGTACCCCACCATAGAAATTTGATGCTTGCCTCCTGTTTTCCCGTGTCTCCTTCCTTCTTCCTGCATCTCACCACACACACAAGGAGCACAGGAAGCAAAAGGAGCTAGGATGTCTGGCTGTAACCCTGCTCCTGGTGCCGATTATCGGGGACACCCTCAGCCTCAATGTCCTCACTGGCATAATGTTCCAACAGTAACATCGCTGCCGACTCCTGGGCTCTTTTGCGGGTCGTCTCCATGCCAGCAGTATCTGATGTCTGGTACTGGAAGTTACAGCTATTGCGCCATCATTAGGGAGCTGAGGGGACAGTGTACGGCAAAGTGCCATCGCTACTTACAAGTGGGTTTCATCCTTCACTCCCAAATAATTTAAAGACATGTTAGAAGTTTCGACATGGAGCACCATTTGAAGTGACAGAATCCTTTTCCCAAAGGCATCTGAAAATGTCCCAAACAGTGGAGAAAGTTTCCAAGAAAGGCTTTGAAGTAATATTAACTTAGGGTAGAGACTAGGGAAATTCAGAATCAACCAAATATCAATCTCAAGAGTATCTCTCAGGGCAGGGTGATGGGGCTTTCCCAGAGACCCCGCCCCCAATGCCCTATGAGTCACACACCTCCTCTGAGTCTGTACAACCCTCTCTGCTGCAGAACCGCACTCAAACCAAGGAGTGGAACGTTCTCCTCCAGCCCCGAGCGCTCAAGGTTTGTCTGTCTGGGGAACGCGGGGGAATTGAGCTGGGGTGAGGATAGGAGTTTGCTGCCTTTGTACATTTCTGGACTTTTTTCTCCTTCTAATTTCTAGTAACTTCTGTTGGTAGCCCTTTTTATAAAGATCCAGAACCTGGCCTGAAGATTTTCTTTTACTCTTCAGATTTATTATGGTATGAGCTCTCGGTCTCCACACAGCCAGGAGCTGTCTGTAAGAAGCCGGGATAATAAACTGAGCAGAACAGAGCTTCACCTGTTAGCCGTTGTGTGCGGAAATGCCACGTGCTGTTCAGAGCAAGGGGGAGGGTCCTAGCCAGCTGTCTTCCACCCAGCTCAACAGTTAGGCGGCTGGACAGACCTTTAAAGACTGTTTCTCGGCCAGCAAGCAGTGGGCTTGGCTGAAACTCGGATGCCAAAGGCAAGTATCCAGGAAAACCCCCCAAATTGTTGCTCTTTCTGCATTTTGGCAGAAAGCTAGAGAGGATTCTCAGGTTTTGGCAAACCTGCACAAGGCTATGCACTCTGTCAGGCTTGTCTTATAGAAGTTTCTATGACTTTGCCATCTGGAACATACAATTTCCTCATTAATTTTTCCTCAAAAACCTTGTGTTAGGGTCTTGCAGAACTGTGTAGATAATGGTTGAAATACGGTCATTCTGCGAGGAGAAAGCATTCTGGGAAATGTTTGCCTTTTGCAGAGTATTTGTGAAACCAACTCATTGCATTAAAATTCTTCTGGACTCTGCTTGCTGGGATCACTTCTATGCGAGACCTCACCATGGGGCATGGCTATTGTAGCATAATGGCTGCTGTGCTGTTGCTGCTCAATTTCGAGAAGACAAGAGCCGTGGTGGATTCCTGCAGCCGCTGTGTGCCTGGTAAGACCCCAGCTGGCGTGTGTTTGACATGTTCTGCTGAACACACGGTTCAGCCAGGCAAGCGGCCGGGCTTGTGGCCAGAGACCAGCCCTGGAGGGCAGGGTTGAGAAGTAGGGTCCACGCTCCATGTTATATATACAAGCTGGAGTGCAGGCCAGAGGTGTGGGGTGGTAAGAGGGTTCACCAGAGACAGAGTGGGGAGCAGAACAGACAGATCGCCTGAAGTACACTGCTGAGGGGAGCAGCGGGGAGACAGGAGAGGTCTGCTGCGCCATGTGGGAATCTCCCCGGCCAGGCATCAAACTCGCACTGCAGCTGCTGACAGCTCCACAGTGCTGCGCTTAACCCGTTGTGCCACCAGGAGGCCCAACACACTTACAAATATTTCTTGCATACTTCCCCCTAGCTGTGTGAATGTCACCATGCCACTTAGGGCCTAGCTTTCCTTGTCTGGGATAAGATGATGGTCTGTCTCGGGATTGCTGGGAGGGGTGCCTGATGGGCTGCAAACAGCGTGTGGCATGCCGTGAGACTCCAGGGCTAGCTTTGTGTGCGCCTGTGCTTACACTGGGCATACAAGAAGAGGCAGGTGGCAGGAGGCTGAACGGTGGGGAAGCAGGTGCATGTCAACTTTGGTCCATTCAGAAAAGACAGTTTCCTCCCGCCGGCACTAGTCTTGTCCATCTCTGTTGCCGTCTTGTCGATTTCCCCATCAGAAATCCCTCCTGGTTTATTCAGTACATTCTGCAGTTATGCTAAGGATGATCCGGCAAGTGTATCATTTTGAAAAGTCAATCAGCCGAATAAAGTCTATCACTGGGCACCTAGGGAAGGAGTCACTGTTTCAAGTCCAGTTTGGCTGGGACATCATAATGCTCTGCGTGGTCACTGTCCATTGTCAAACCTGCAGCCACTACCTGCCCTTTTAGGTACTTTCTGTGGGAAAAACAAGAACCAGACTTGCACTGCCTGTCCTTCAGATAGCTTCTCCAGCACAAGGGGACAAAGGTTCTGCGCTATATGCAAGCGGTGTGATGGTATGTTTTCAAAGATGCATTTTTTTTGTGTGATTTTTTAAAAGATTTATTTATTTATGCATACAAGCTGGGGTACAGGCCAGAGGCGTGGGGCGGCGAGTGGGTTCACCAGAGACAGAGTGGGGAGCAGCACAGGAAGATCGACAGAAATACACTGCTGAGGGGAGCAGCAGGCGAAGCAGGGGAGGTCTGCCGCGCCATGTGGGAATCTCCCCGGCCGGGCGTCGAACTCGCGTCACTGCTGACAGCTCCACAGTGCAGCGTTTAACTGCTGCGCCACCAGGGAAGCCCTTTTTTGTGATTTAAAAGATGAATTTTTGATCCAAATGCTGGGGAGACCAGCTTTTGTTCCCTAGTTTTCTAATTGCTAGTGAAACCTAAAGGGTCACGGGCGCCGCTTCCTCTGCCAGTGGCAGATCCAGTAAAGCGATTTTCTGGAATTGCCACCCTATGTGGCTGGAGCTTTCTGAGTGTTTTAACTGCTAAAATGGGAAAGGATCTTCTATGGACAAGGGAGCCTTCTCCTCAGAGGCCACTAGGGGTGCTGTGAGCCGGGGGTCGTGGTCTTCATCACAGGACAGAGGTTGGCATCTTGGATTCGAGGGCAAGGGTCGTGTAATGCAAGCACTTTGCAGGGGTTTTCAGGACCAAGAAGCCCTGCTCCAGGACCAGCGATGCAGAGTGCGAGTGCGCCCAGGGGTACCACTGCAAGGGGCCTGCCTGCGCCATGTGCGAGCTCGACTGCCCGCTGGGTGAAGGAGCAGCGGGAGGAGGTGAGTTTGCTGGTCCCAACCTCGCCCAGCCCGATACCTGGGTGTCCTTCGCTTCCCTTGGTGCTTTCATTACAAATTAACAGCTGGGGCCTCCCTGGTGGCGCAGCGGTTGAGCGCTGTGCTGTGGAGCTGTCGGCAGCGGCGACGCGAGTTCGACGCCCGGCCAGGGAGAGTCCCACATGGCGCGGCAGACCTCTCCTGCCTCGCCCGCTGCTCCCCTCAGCAGTGTATTTCTGATCTGCCTGTTCTGCTCCCCACTCTGTCTTTGGTGAACCCTCTCACTGCCCCCTGCCTCTGGCCTGTACCCTAGCTTGTATGTATAAATAAAAATAAATCTAAAAAAAAATTAACAGCTGATTTGCAGGGACTTAATTAACAACTCATGAGGCCCCGAATCAATTCGATATTTCCCCAATTATTTTTCAACCAATGGAAATAATCTAAAATCGCAGTATTCGCTCCCTACCAGAAATGGGCATTTTCATTGACCCTGTGCACGTCCAAGGCTCTATGAACATGAGAATCAAAACTTCAGTCGTTTTAGGATTTTGTGTCAAAAATCATTGAACAGTCTGTGCTATGGTGTTACCTTGTCTTGTGATGTTTTCATTACTGGAAAGTTAGGAAATAACCATGCTTCCTTTTAAATCATGGCTTTAATTTTTATGCAAGATTGTAAAGATAGTGGCGTGGCTTTCTGGTTTGTTTTTTAAAGATTTGTTTATTTATGCATACAAGCTGGGGTACAGGCCAAAGGCATGGGACGGCGAGAGGGTTCACCAGAGACAGAGTGGGGAGCAGAACAGGCAGATGGACGGAAATACACTGCTGAGGGGAGCAGCGGGCGAGGCAGGAGAGGTCTGCTGCGCCATGTGGGCATCTCCCTGGCTGCGCATCGAACTCGCGTCGCCACTGTGGACAGCTCCACAGCGGACAGCTCCACAGCGCAGCGCTTAACCGCTGCGCCACCGGGGAGGCCCTGGTTTTGTTTTTGGATGGACATTTCAGAAGAATTTATTCTGACTTCTTTTTACCTAACAGTCGGGGGGTACTTCGAGTTCCACAAAGATAACAGATGCCTTTCCAATAATAAAGTCTTGTTTGGGGTGTCGTAAAAATTGGGTAGGAAATGGTAAATAGATTCCACTACTTTTTAGTAAATATCCTCACCTGTCCTAGATTATGTACATTTTTTATTGTGGTAAAATAGTCATTACGTGTAATTTACTACCATAACCGCCCGGCGACAGCCCAGTGGCATTCGGCACAGCAATAGGGCCATGCCACCAGCACCTGCCCCACACCCAGACAGCCATCTTCCCCACCTGAAGCTCTGTCCCAGGACATGGCAGCCCTCCCACCTGTCCTCGACAGCCACCGTCTGCTCCTAGACTGTTTTCTGGGCTTAAGTTTCTCTTTCACTCACCCAAGAGAGTCTCCTCGCTGACTAGGAATTGCTTCTCCCTGCGCAAACCCGCCCACATACACGTGATCAGGCTCCTTGTAAGTGAGAGAAGAGAAAGTGGAGTTGGCAAAGAACCAGAGGGGGAGGCCGGGAGAAGGGTGTCCATAGAGGGCCTCCATCCATCGGCCTCAGCAGCCCTGCCGGGGGTCTGCCCGATTCTTTCACATCAAGACGGTGACCTAGTGAGTCATTTCCGCCTTGTAGATGCCACCTGTCACGGGCACTGCTGTCACCACCCTTGATGAGCTCCCGCCCTGTGAGGATTCCGCTTAGGGTGCTCTGGGCACAGTCCACAGTTCCTTCCTGTACCTCCCCGCCCTGGCCGTGAACTTCGGATGTCTCCCATGACCTGAACAACAAGTCTTCTCTCTGCAGGACACTGCAGCCAGGACCCCCAGACGACGCCCAGCCAAGACTGTGATTTCGGGACATTTAAGGACCGGAGGCTTGATGCCTGCAGGCCCTGGACAGAGTATGTATCATTTCCTTCTGCTCAGCCGAATTAAGATTCTGGGTTGAACTTTTTTAAAGACGAGGACCTGTGGGGCCTCCCTGGTGGCGCAATGGGTTAAGCGCAGCACTGTGGAGCTGTTGGCGGCGGCTGTAGCGCGAGTTCGATCCCGGCCCAGGGAGATTCCCACAGGGAGATTTCCACAGCAGACCTCTCCTGCCTCGTCCGCTGCTCCCCTCAGCTGTGTGTTTCTGTCGATCTGCCTGTTCTGCTCCCCACTCTTGTCTCTGTGAACCCTCTTACCACTCCACACCTCTGGCCTGCACCCCAGCTTGTATGCATAAATAAATATTTTTAGAAATCTTTTCAAAATTAAAAAAAAAAAAAGACGAGGAGCTGTGCTGGAAGCTTTTCCACACCTCTCCTGTGCAGACAAGATGACGCGCTGGTTGGAAGTGTGGGGACGAAGGAGGCCAGTGACCGGCTCTGCAGAGGCGTGTTCTCGCCGGCAGTACTTACAGTCCAGGTCGGGTCAGCTAGCGGAGCTGTGCTCCTCTCTGGCCCTCGGGTTCTCTTCCTTCCTGAGTCTGCTGCTTTTTACTTCCCTCCTTGATCCGCCCACTTCACATGTGCCATGTCAATGCTAAGGGTGACATAGGAGAGTCAAGCATATTTCTGAATCTCAAAAACAAAATTTGTGCTTGGACAAACGAGACCACTGCAAGTGAGGTGACAGCTTCAAGGGACATTCCTGTTGACTCGCGTGACCTGGACAAGTCACCCAAAGCCTGTGCGAGGTGTCCTCGCTGTTCACGGCAGGGGTCTGCAGCCACGGGGCATGTTTAGGAAGCTTTAAGGCGAGTCGGCAAAGCCACGTGCATGTGCCAGCTCTCGCGATAAACATTTACGTCTTGTGTTTTGTCTGTCTTTGTGCTTTCTCATTTAGTTTTGCCAGAAAATAACTTTGTTATTTTCCACTTGCTTTTTAAATTATGGTTTTTTTTTAAATATTTATTTATACATACAAGCTGGGGTACAGGCCAGAGGTGTGGGGTGGCGAGAGGCTTCACCAGAGACAGAGTGGGGAGCAGAACAGGCAGATCAGAAATACACTGCTGAGGGGAGCAGCGGGGAGACAGGAGAGGTCTGCTGCGCCATGTGGGACTCTCCCTGGCCAGGCATTGAACTCGCGTCGCAGCTGCTGACAGCTCCACAGTGCAGCGCTTAACCGCTGCGCCACCAGGGAGGCCCTTTAAATTATGTTTTACAAAAATAATGGGTTTTTGTAAATTGGAAAGTTTTTTAAAAAAGGTTTTTTTAGCACAAATAGTTCTGAGCAGTCAAATGAAAGATTTCATGGGAAGTGGGATTGAACTGGGCTGTGGAGAATGGAAGGAAAAGGTAAGAGGATAAAGGTGCTGATGATGCCAATATGATGGTGGCGGCGGGGCTGCTGGGGGTGCTGACGCTGCTGGCCGCCACTTACTGGGAGTGAGGCAGGTACGTGAAAATGTGGCATCGGGTTATTGTTGCTCTTTGCAACGGTCCTGGGGACGTGAATAATTCACTTCCCAGATGAGAAAACTGCGGCTTAGAGGGATTTCCCGACTTGCCCTTGGTTCTTCTGCAAAGCAACAGACCCAGGCTCAAACCCTGGTCTGCCTGACGCCAGCACATCACAGGTTTGGGGGTTCTGGGCTTACGCCACGCTCCGTCTTCCACCTGTGCTGCAGATGTTCAAATACGCTTCGGAAGTTGGGGGTGGGAGACTAACCAGGCCCAGCACCCCGAACTAAGGTGGGTGGGCCCAGGCTCCCGTGCTGGGAAGAAAGAGCAATGTGGTTAGGTGGCTACAGTGGTTGGGGAAAGCTGGAGGAAGCCAGATGTCAAATGCAAGTTTTCCAGACCATCTTGGCTTTGCCTCTGAAGCGAGACCCGCAGTTCCTGCCACGAGGCTGCGGGACTGAGTGGAAAATGTTAATGCTTTTCATCTGAATGATCTGTACCGAAACCAATCATCTGAACTCTTTCTGTGGCTAAGCTGTTCTTTGGCTGGGAAGTCTGTGCTCGTGAACGGGACGAAGGACAGCGATGCGGTGTGCGGCCCGCCCTTGGCCAAATTCACTCCAGGGCCACCTCCTGTGTCAGCCGACCTCGCTCCAGGTACACCTCCCACGTCCCGCCTGCAGGGGGCAGAGCGGGTGCTGGTCCGCTGCTATTCAAAGTGAACGCACCGCGGTTCCTCCCAGTGGTCTCTGATTCAGCCCAGTCGCTCTCTGCCTGCAGCAGGCACCCCATGTGCTCTGCCTGTACCCCGACTTCAGGGGACCCATCGATTTTCCTCAGGTGTTTGCCATTGATGAGCAGAGCAACGTGAGACTTGACCCAGGCAGATGCTACCCAGGAAAGGGGAGTCACGAGCCCCTATTTTCTATGCGGCAGAAAGGCCAAACATCTTCATTTTTGTGGGCCTGTAGGAAAAGCTCTGTGTTTCTTTGACCCACAGGCTAATTTACTAAGCCAGCCAGTTGGCGATGCCCAAGGACCCACTTCTCGACTGCGGGTGTGCATATAAATGCAGCTGCAGGGCCTCCCGGGGGGCGGGGGGCAACAGGTTGAGCGCAGCGCTTTGGAGCTGTCAGCAGCTGTAGCGCGAGTTCGATGCCCGGCTGGGGAGATCCCCACATGGCACAGCCGACCTCTCCTGCCTCGCCCGCTGCTCCCCTCAGCAGTGTATTTTGGTCCAACTGCCTGTTCTGCTGCCCACTCTGTCTCTGGTGGACCCTCTCACCATCCCACACCTCTGGCCTGCACCCCAGCTTGTATGCATAAATAAATACACCTTAAAAAAAATAAATGCAGCTGCAAAGCGCTGTTTCTGCATTTCCCCTTTTGCTTTTCTTTAAAGGTCACACCCCCCAGATCGTGGTGGTCTTCCTCACCCTGACATCAACCATGGTGCTGGTTGTGCTGTTCTTCCTCGCGTTCCGTTTCTCTGTCGTCAAGCACAGCAGAAAGAAACTCCTGGATAAGCTCAAGCAACGTAAGAGTCATCTAAGCGCCTTGGATGTGAGCTCTGTGGAGGCGAGGCCTTCCCAGTGCAAGGAGAGGATGGTTCCTCTTTAGGGTAGAGAAGTGAGGGCAGGAAAGCACCGTGGTTCTCAAGCAGTGGTGTTTCCCCCAAGGAACACTCATCAGTCAGTGTTTAGGGGCATTTTGGTCACAAGCTGGGGAGACGGGACAGAACACGTTGTCAGCATCTTATGAGGGGGATCAGCGATGCAGCTAAATACCCCATCACGCACAGTCTAGCCCCCCGGCAGTCACCCAGCCCCAAACAGCAATAGTGCTGAGATAAAGGCTGGGAGAGCAGCACTTGATCCTAGGTTTCCAGAAAGAGGACAGAGTAAGTCCTGGACAACTGTGTGTGTGTCCGCTCGGCTGTGTGTTAGGACATTGGCAATAAGGAACCAGAAAATAGCATTTGCTCCATCTAGGCCCACTCCCGCGCTGATAAAGAAAGAGCCTAACCCGGGCTGGACCCACAGCCTGAGGCGGCATCGAGAATCAAGGAGTTTGAAGCAGGTTAAGTAAAATGGATTATTATAACACTAATTGGATGAAAGGAGACACTGCAAGAGTGGATTTCATGCCTTAAACAAGATACTATTTCTAGAAGGAATTCAGCATGTCTGGCAGGGGGACAGCACTTACTGGGAAGCTATTACTATTTACACTAAGGGAAGCAGTGTACACTGAGCAGAGGTGTGGGGGTGGTGAGAGGATCCACCAGAGACAGAGGAGGGAGCAGAACACGCCGCGCGAAGGAAGGACACTGCTGAGGGGAGCAGCGTACCTAATGCAGGGAAGCTACTACTCCAGTTCCCAGCCTGGGCCATATGAGGCAGAAAGGAAACTCAGGGAACTTGCAGCCATCTTGCTGCCTTGGGCGCCACGACCCCTGCTCTCCACCTTTCATGGACAATGTCCACAGCTTTCAGTAGTTAACAAAAAGGCAAAAGTATGACTATTCTATCTTCCCAGAAGCATATTTTCTCTTAAAAATTAATCTTTGATGCTATTTCAAAAGAAAAAATTTCCATTAGTAGTTCTGAATGTCTTGCCAGTTTCTCCTAAGTTCTTGGAGATAGCACAGTGGCTGGGTTTTGGCTATTTCTTATAGTAACAAGCACAAAAAATGACTTTATCAGAATAGCAAAGCAACTGCTTAGGATTGAAATTTTCTTAGCAGTAACACAAATACTTTACAACAACACATAAAAAAACAAAAAACAAAAAATCTCAAACCTGGAAGTTAATGCATAAATCAATTCTTTACTTCCTAAGAAGTGGAAATAGTGGGCGTATCTTTAAAATTGTGATATCATAGATTTCACTCAAAAGAAACTGTCTAATGTGTAATCCAAGTAATCTTCAAGGCCAGAATATGTGCTGCGTTGAAACTGCAGTCTTACTTGGGAGATAATTTGTACTCAAGACTGTTTCAACTCTTGGGAAAAAGCTTTTTCAAAGTTTTTCAGGACCAATAAAATATTTGGCAAAAAGAAAAAAAAATCTTAAATAATCCCGAGAAATAGTTCATAGTTGCTTTTACCTCTTTTTGATGAGTTAACTTGAAAAAGTTTGCTACTAAGAGATGTTCCAGGGTTGTGATTTATGGAAAATGAGTGTGAAATACTCAAAACAGACAACAAGAGATAAATGTCTTTTAAATTACTTCCTAGCATTTATGAAACCAGTACAAGTTGCCCAAGAAGAAGATGGCTGTAGTTGCCGATTTCCAGAAGAAGAAGAATATGAAATATGAAATATGAAGTGGAAATCCAAAGAGCTGCTGGGATTGTCTTCGGGAAGAATTAACAGAGAATTCCAACTGACTCCACCGTTGTTTTTCTAAACTGAAAGTGCCAACCTGGATAAAACCCACTATCATCCTGAAAAGATTTGTTTTCTAAATGCTATCGAATTGGCTTTGAAAAAATGTACCACTTTGAGCAGAGCAGGGACAAAAATGATGGTCGGGGCATTTTCTAGATACTATTGTATGGGTTTGGGCTATTTGGGTTCATTTTTTTGAAATACCAAGAGAATTATATTTTAAATTTATTTAAAATTTTAAATTTATTTAAATTATGTTTTAAATTTAACCACTGAGGCCAATGGTGCAGCTGACATTGCAGTCAAAATCAACGCCCCTTTTTTGGTGCTGATGTGACATAGGACAGCACGCACGTCACAACAGGCAAGAAATATCCCCAACCAAATTCCCCTGATTCAGCCACTCAGTTCCACTGGCAGTGGGAGGCGAGAGTGCCTGAGGGCAAGGGCAAGAAATCACAGCCTTTCAGGAAGCGTTCTGGAGAGAGGGAAAATGCCTTTGCTGTCCTGTGGCCCTCCCCATCCTCACGTCTTCTGCTTCCACCTTGCTCTCTCTGAGCCAGAGCTTATTTTTTTTTTAAAGATTTATTTATTTATGCATACAAGCTGGGGTACAGGCCGGAGGCGTGGGGCGGTGAGAGGATTCACCAGAGACAGAGTGGGGAGCAGAACAGGCAGATCAGAAACACACTGCTGAGGGGAGCAGCGGGCGAGGCAGGAGAGGTCTGCCGCACCATGTGGGACTCTCCCCGGCCGGGCGTCAAACTCTCGTCACCCCTGCCGACAGCTCCACAGTGCAGCGCTCAACTGCTGCGCCACCAGGGAGGCCCTAGAGCTTATTTTTTTTTTTTAAATCTTAAAACCATTAAAAAAAAAAAAAAAAACCTTGCTACATACGAATGAGTAAGTGGAATGTGTATGAAAAGTATGAAACAATCAGAGGATCACAACCTGGTCACACCCCGACCAGAACACTCAAATCGGGTTCCTAGGCGCCCCCAATACTGCTAGGCCCTCCAGGTTCCCCCCGGGGCAAATCGGAGATGCTGAGCACCTTCATCTAGCTTCTGGGCTAAGAAGGGCGTGTACATGTGCAAATAGCTAAAAGCAAATCAAAATTAGAATGCTCTCTCATGACAAGCAAAAGCATACGAAACTCAAGGCTCTGAGTCCACAAGTTAAGTTCTGTTGGACCACACGGCCCGCGCAGGCAGCCTTTGCAGCAGAGCTGCCTAGATGTGACCGAGATTGTGTCACAGAACCAAGTATCATTGATATCCCACCCTTTATAGGGTCAAAGTGAAGGTTAGCATATACATCTGGTACCCCCTTCCCTTGTCTTCTGCTTACCTCCCCACCCAACCCAGGCGACCTCACTGGGGAATACTGAATTTGTCATTCATTGCTTGGGAAAAAGAAACCAACCCATCTGGGCCTCCCGGGTGGCGGTGGCGCAGCGGTTAAGCGCTGGGCTGTGGAGCTGTCGGCAGCGGTGACGCAAGTTTGAAGGTGAGGCAAGTTCGAAGGTGACGCAAGTTCGAAGCCCGGCTGGGGAGATTCCCACGGGGCGCAGCAGACCTCTCCTGCCTCGCCCGCTGCTCCCCTCAGCAGTGTGTTTCTGTCGATCTGCCTGTTCTGCTCCCCACTGTGTCTCTGGTAAACCCTCTCGCCGCCCCAAGCCTCTGGTCTGTACCCCAGCTTGTATGCATAAATAATCTTTAAAAAAAACCCAAACATTTATTTTCTGATTATATAACTTAAAACTATGTTACTTAATTTTGTTTTCGAGTTTTATAAAAATGGTATCATAATGCGGGGAGACATTTGTGATTCACTTCCACCACTAATATTTATAAGACTCATTCTTGTCACGTATGTAGCCGGAAAGCGTTTGTGTTAGCATTGTAGAATTTTGCAGCTGTACCATAAGTTATCAATCCATTCTCTACCAAAGGAGATTTGGGTTGTTTCCAGGTTTTTTGCATTATGAACAACTATGCTATGAATGTGCTTTTATGTCTCCCATGAGAGCATCACTAGGGAAACCGTGGAGTAGGACCTCTGGGTCTCGGCACATGAAAGTTTACCTTTGCAAGCTAGAAGCTGTATCAGTAAGGATAAGCTAAGTTATGCAGACATAACAAGTGGTCCCCCATCTGAGTGGGTTAGTGTGCAGCAACAGAGGCGCGTTTCTCACTGTTGTAAGCTAACCCCATGCTGTCCTGTGTTATTTCCTGCTGGGATTTAGGTAGAGGGTGCAGTAACTGCTGCTTGGAGAATTGCTGTCTCCTTAAAGGGCGTGACGTGCACTTTGCCCACTTTTAGCTGATTGCAAGTCATGTAGCCAAGCTGGGCATCCTTCCGGGAGAGAGTATAGTCTCTGCCCAGAGAGGGACAGGAAGTATTTCTGACAATATAAGTCTATTGTGGAGCCCAAGTGCCTTCCACATTGGTTGCCCTAGTGTGCTCCAGGCAGTGTAAGTCCCGCAGGCCCATCCTTGCGCTTCTGCCACGATCAGACTCTCTCAGTCTCACTTGTTCTTGTTTTATTGATTCCCAGAAGTTCTTCATATATTCTAGGCACAAATCTCTGGTCATTTACATGTGTTATAAATATCTGTTTTGTCATTTGTTTTTTCTCTTTTTAATTGTGTCTTTAACTTTCTAGTAATAATCAAGAAATTTATTAATTTAAGTTTATAAGCCTTTTCATATATGGTTAATTTTTTTGTTGTTCCCAGGTTGATGAAGTCCTTCCTTACTCCAATATCATAAAGATCTTTCTTTACATTTTATTCTGAAAATTTTAAGTTTGGTCTTTTGTATTAATCTGTTGGGTATGACTTTCTATATAGAGGGATCCAAGTTTGAGTTTTGTATCTGGATAATCACTATGCCATCTGTTCAATGACCCGTCCTTGCCCCAAGGATCTGCAATAACCCTCATCATTCATCACCTCAGTATATTCCCAGGTGTGTTTCTGGGCTATCTAGTCTGTGGTCAATTTGTCCTTGTGCCAATGACATGCTGTTTTTGTTATTGTAGCTTTTATAAAAGCTTTTGATACCTGGTAGGGCAAGATTTTAATGTCCTTCAATAGGGTTTTATAAATGTTCTCCAGAAATTGTACATCTTTTTAGACTTGTTTCAAGGTCCTTTGCTTTATTTTTACTTTTTAAATGGTTGTGTTTGCTGTTGGAGTCTATAAGTGTAGCTGATTTACATATATTAGTTTATAGACAGCTTCTTTGCTAAAGTTTCCTGCTATTTCTAATTATATGTATGTTGATTCTTTGGGGGTTTCTATATAGCCAGTCATGTTATTTTCAGCAATAATAGTTTCTTCCTTTTCTGGTTCTTTGTCTTTTGTTTCTTGATATACTTCTTGACTTGTTGTTAGGACCTCAGATACAAAGTAATAATCAATGTACCTATGTCATACCTTATGTAATAAGTTTTTTATCTTATTTATTGTGGATACCTTCCATTTTTATTTGAAAATCATAGTGCATGTTGCATTTTTGTCAAATGATTTTTTTTCTGAAAAACAAAAACATTTGATAGCAGATGATTCAGTTAGTGGTTCTGTCATCTTTGATTTAATCTAAAGTTCAACAGCATTCCAAGAAAATTACTGCCTGCAAGAAACTTCTTGGAATAATAGATATTCTTCCCCCTCATCTTTAAAAGATGTTGGTATCTGGTATAATTAAGTGGGTTCAGAAGGCTTTATTGTTTTAATTTAAATAGATGCAGTGACTTCATTTGATTTTTTTCTTTACTACTTGGTTAAGGGTTTGCTTTTTTTTTTTAAAGATTTATTTATTTATACATACAAGCTGGGGTACAGGCCAGAGGCGTGGGGCGGCGAGAGGGTTCACCAGAGACAGAGTGGGGAGCAGAACAGGTAGATCTACTGAGATACACTGCTGAGGGGAGCAGCGGGCGAGGCAGGAGAGGTCTGCGGCGCCATGTGGGATTCCCCCCGGCTGGGAGTTGAACTGGCATCACGCGCTGCTGACAGCTCCACAGCGCGGCGCTCAATCAAATGGCACAGCGCTGACCACCAGGGAGGCCCTACTTTGTTAAGGGTTTGTTATTATCGTAAAAGATGAAGCTAACCTTTATGGGGGATTTCTTTTTGACTTTCTAAGAAATCTTGCGAGGCCCCTAAACCTTCCTCTTGGTGTGAGACTGCAGGCACTTAGAAAACAAGAACCGGGGCCTCCCTGTTGGCGCAGCGGTTGAGCGCTGCGCTGTGGAGCCGTCGGCAGCTGCGACGCGAGTTCGATGCCCGGCCGGGGAGAATCCCACATGGCGCGGCAGACCTCTCCTGCCTCGCCCGCTGCTCCCCTCAGCAGTGTATTTCTGATCTGCCTGTTCTGCTCCCCGCTCTGTCTCTGGTGAGCCCTCTCGCCACCCCACGCCTCTGGCCTGTGCCCCAGCTTGTATGTATAAATAAAAAAAATAAATAAATTAAAAAAAAAAAAAAGAAAACAAGAACCATCGAGACTGAACTTGAGCACATGGCCCTTCTTCAGTGCTACCATGGAATCTCCCCAAATTTTGGGGCGTCTGAGCAGGAAGCTTCATGCAAGCATCCTTTGGACCTGGAATCCCAGTGAGGACTAAAGAACGGCCATTTGTGGTACGATCCTTTTAAGTAGGAGGCCAAATGACACTTTGGGGTGTGGCTGTGCCTTAGGGAACAGGGCTGGGAGGAGCCTCTGTTTTCCCTTCCAAGCCATGGCACTGTAAATTCTCACATCCTCCTGGTGTTAAATTCTCTGTTGTTCAAAGGGGCCGGTCACCCCTCACAGGTTTGGGCCACTCAGCTGGATTCTCATTTGCCCCAGATTGTAAACCCAGGAAGTCCACCATTTATTCTGTTTATCTGCCAGAAGCCAGGCCTGTTACATTCTATAGCACGTTTATTATCATCGTAACAGTCACTGATAAGAAACACAGGAACTCAGAATCGGCATCATCGTGTCCCCTGAATGACAGTTAACAGAGAAAGGAAATCAAGACAGGATAAAAGGATCCCCGTTGGGGGTTCATTTGGGAAACCCAATAATTAAGTTTAATAAAAAAGAATGCCAATTTCTGTGGTCAAAATAAATGAGTATTTCAGGCGGTGCAAGTTGGAAACAGTTTTCTAAATGCTTAAAAACAGGCTTTGGTTACTTCTGAATCAAATTTTGATTTTCTTTTCTAGTGGAAGATATCACTCTAATGGAAACTTCTGATATGAGGGGCAAGTGGCTCCTCGGTGGTGTCTCCTCCTCTGCAGAGCAGTCTTTCCGTTTGTGGGTGGGCTGGAGGGGGCCCCCAAGCGAGAGATATGTGGTTTGTGTGTGGTGGGGCTCAGAGAGTGATGGTGTCCGTGTTTTTATCAAAGGACTCGATAACAAAACACCAACCTATCGCCTTCACAGAGAAAAAGGAATTGCTAAAAATACATAGCTGCTTTTTCTTGAACCTCACATTACTAGTGCCACGCCGGGCCATCGAGGCTACCGATGAAGGAATGGGCCCTTCGTTGTAAGCCACAGGCGGGCTTCCTCGCCAAGGTCGGTGAACTAGTTCGAGTTTGGGATTCTTGTAAGTCACTTAAAAATGAAAGCTGTGTTTATTTCAAGATTGATTCAGAGAGCTGCATTTGACACTAAATCACTGAGGTTGTTCAAGCTACATGTTTGCAGACCTGAAGAGGCTGATTCTGGCAACCCACGGACGGGAGGCTCACTCAGATACGGTACCCGCTGCATTGAACAAGCTCTTTTCAGGGGTCCTGCCAGGACCCAAAGATAAAGAAGCCCCCTTCTCCTGTGACTTTGAGTCGAGGGGCTGACAAGTACAACCTGGTAAGAGATGTGCTGTTACTGAGGGCCTACTGTGTGCCAGGAATGGATTTTTTTTTTAAAAAAAGATTTATTTATGCGTACAAGCATGGGGTGTAGGTCAGAGGTGTGGGGGGTGAGAGGATTCCGCAGATACAGAGTGGGGAGCAGAAAAGGCAGATCCACTGAAATCCATTGCTGAGGGGAGCAGCGGGGAGACAGGCGAGGTCTGCTGCGCCCTGTGGGAAGCTCCCTGGCCGGGGATCAACACGTGCTGCAGTGCCTGCAGAGAGCTTCATAGGCTGAGACTTGACCCCTGTGCTACCAGGGAGGCCCCCAGAAATGGATCTTAAACCCGGCAAGTGAGCCCCGCCCTCCTGCAGCTTCCGGGCTGGCGGGGAGCTAGGCATTAGGGGGTCCCTGTGACTGGTGGGGAGGCTGGTGCTGGAAGGGGTGGAAGAGGCGTCCTGGGATGACTCAGACAAAAGGCTGAGTGAGGAACACCTGTTCAGGCGCGTCGATTCCAGAAGGAGCAAAGGCCCCAGGCAAATGGGAAGGCAGGCCGGGGACTGGTGATGGAAGGGAAATGATGGAAGCAGGGAAATCTGAGTCTCGGATAAACGACGGATCATTTTTAGTAACAGCACATCCTGAACGCTGCATGAGACGTGTCTATACCAAAGAATGACTCATTGCTCATCTGAAGTTCACGTTTAGCTGGGCATCCCACGACTTTCTTGGCTAGATTTGGCAAGCCTAGTTCGTAGGGGCAGAGGGATTTGGGTTCTCTTAGACCTGGGGAGATCTGAGCAAGGTGGGGTGCTAGATGGGGACAGGAGGAGCCAGAGTGCAGGGAAGGAGAGGGAAGTTTCCATTTCACCGGGAGGGTGGGGCCAGATGAATACAGGTGTTGGTAGGATCGAGGCCTCAGAGGGGAGGCTAGAAGGTTCTCTGGGGTCCTCTGCAGGCGGAGGGCAGGGGGGTGGGGGAGACAGAGGGTGGAGGGTAAGACCTGGCTCTCCTGGAGAGCTGACTCGCAAGCTCCCTCACTCCCGACAGGCCCCTCGCCCTGCAGGGCATTCGCGAAGGGCTGCAGCTCCTGCCAAGGCCCAAGAGGCCAGTGAACTGCTCCCAGGAGTTGGGGTTTTCCAGGAGGGAGTGACAGAAGGTCAGGGGGACCAGGGAGTTGGAGACAGCGACAAGAGAGTAATCAGAGGGGTCTAAGTTCAGAGCTGACACAGGACCACACGCTCACTCAAAGGCCCTTTTTAATATACTCTTCGATCTTTCTGCAGACGGGCTAAGACGACACTTAGCAGACAGAGTGACGTAGGCCCTGCAAAACAGCCTCCTCAGCAGACAGGAATTTTAGGAAGAAACGGATGCTCCCCAGGAAGAAGTCAGCTGAAGCGTGCCCCCGCCATGTCCCTCCCTGCCCCGGCACTGCCAGACAGGAAGAGGCAGGGAGTCTGTGGCCAGAAAACGGCCTTGCAGAAGCCTAAGAAGGGGCCGGCCAGCCTGCTGCGTGCACGGGCCCTGCAGAGACGGCCTCTCACCAGACGCCCTCGGCACCACTTGACCTGGCACACGTCAGGATTATTCCTTCCCTACTGTCTGCCTACACGCTCTGCTGCAACCCCTGGAAGGCTGAATGAATGAATGAATGAATGAACTCAAGAAGGTCCACGGGCAGCCATCCACAAATGGTGCATGTAGCAAAAAAGCTACTTCCCCAACACAGATGCTTCCTTCATACTGAGATTCCACTAAGTTCACTTGTGCCAACTGCCTGGGAGACGGGCAGGAGAACCTGCCACCCCCTTGCGTGAAACCTTGACCTCGACAGCAGCTCATTTCCTTCCAGCTCTGATCAAGCTCACTGGTCAGCCAGGGAGAGGGACTACAAGGCACCCCATGTGAGTGTCCTTTCCCACTTTGGGGTCACTGGGGACAGAGCTGAGATTAAGATGTTTTCTTCCATCTGGGAAATGACTTGTTACCTTCTCATTTCTCCTGGAGTCTGTTTATAGGACCCAGACCTGGCTGGGATTTCAGTTGTTCTCGGTGTTATTTTAAAAAGGTTTTTTTCACTTTGTGGTCCGCTCACGTATTAGTGCGTGTTTTTGTCACCAGTATCAGGTGGCCGCTCACATATTAATACATGTTCATCTAGTCTCCGGTTTTTCACGCCACGGTGGATTTATTTGGAGCTATCAGGAGCTATTTCTTTGATCGTCCTCAGTCTAGAAGCTTTACACATCGTGTTGGTGAAAGTGTAAGGTGTTTTATGAGAGAGATTACAGTTTTTTTAATATCCAGTAGTTCAGGAGTTGTGCGTGTTTTATTGAATGCTTCTACTGTTCATGCGGTGGCACAGAAAATGGCCGGCCCCAAGGGCTGGGAAATTTAAAGGGCACCGGCACACAGAGTGTTAATAAGCCTTTAAGGGTGTGCATCGCCATCTGATACACTTGAATCAGACCATTTAAGGCCTTGCAGTGTTTGGGTTCAGCTCAAGGGCACTGGGGTTCCTCTGAGGTTTGATCACTGCCACCACCCCTCTGTGGCCGAGTTCAAGTAACCTTCAAGGCCTCGGTTTCCTCCCCTGTAAGATGGCGCAGAGATGCTGGGGAGAGGATACAAACACTGGCACGGTGCCCCCCACTAACCAAGTGCTCCAGAGGTGACCTCAATCACATTCTGACCAAACGAGCAGAATGACATGCTTAGCCACCGTAACACACGGGGGCAGGATTTCACTCTTAGAATACTTCAGAATTTTTAGATCAGAGACAAAGTGAAAAACACAAAAACTCTCTACCACAAGAGGGCGGTGATACCACTCCGCACAGAGCCTGGCTTGGGAGCAGGAGAAAGGTGGAGGCAGGGAAAGGCGCCTGCCCATGCCATGGGCAGGAAACCAGACAGGGCAGAGGTTGGGGGACCTCTCCAAAGTCATGGAGTCAGCGGTCGGTCTGCTCTCCTCAAAGGTCAGCATACCCCCAACTTGAAGACAATGAAATAGGAGCGAGGACACCCCTTCCCCAATCATTAGTAGTCTGAGGATTATGTCCCAATCACAGGAAGAAAGAGAACAGATGCTCGTGGACAGGACAGGAAATCAGAACCAGAAGGAGCAGTGCGAACCCCAAGGCCATTTTGCAGGCACTGGTGACGTGGAGTTAATGGAAAGTATTTCCAGGGTCTGTAGCCAAAATAGTGAAATCATCAGGACTTACTCTCACAAGTGGCCCCCTCACGTACCCCAGTCCCAAAGAATGACCCCTACCCTATGAGACCCAGCTAGCGGAACCCCTCACCTTGACTTTCCAGGGTGCATGAGAACCAAGGGGGGGGTGTGTGTCTAGGGGGCAAACATGTCTGAGAGGGGGATGTGCGCAGCAGGGGTGATCTGTCAGGGTGTCTGAGGGGGGTGTCTAGCAGGGGTTTGTTGGCCGATGGCGTGTGGGGCTTCACATGCCTCCCGGAGGAGCCTCTCCTCAGACAGACACCTTGTGACTATTTGTGCCTGGTCAGCCTGGTCTTTTCATTTTCTTAGCAGTATCTTTCTTTGACCAAGTAGATTCAATCCTTTTTTTTTTTTTTTTAACATGGTTGGTATCCTAAAAAATATTTGCCTACCCAACGGTGAAGGGATGCGTATTGTTTTCTTCTAGTAATTCTGAGACTTTGATTTTTCTGTTCAGGTCAATATGGGGTTTTGAGACAAGAACTGGCAGGGTCAGCTGTATTAAAAGCCTTGCTCTGCCTCGTTGAGATGAGACTGCGCAGAGCAGACTTGACGACAGACGTGAGGCCGCGGTGGCGGGGGGAAGCGGGAGGGGCAGTGAGATTCTGGGAATCTTTATAGGTGAGGTTCTCAGGCTGGTGCTGCCCCCCGCCTTGATGAACAATATCCAACTGCAAGCCACGTTGGGCCTTTCTCTGGAGCCTTGTTTACAGGAGGCCACGTAACAGACAGCCTGAATGCTGGCCGTGCATTTTAACTGACTGCACTGTCTGAAGCAAATAGCTGCTTTTATGTCATAACCCAAACTTGGGCATTACCTGGTGCTGCCCTTGGTCTTGACCTAATCAACATTTTAATCCTTCAAGTGGAGGTAAAATGGGCTCAGCAGCCCCACAGGCAACAGGACGAAGACCTGCTGTGTCCCGCTCCTGGGCTCATAAACCCCCAACTTGCCACTTCAACTCATGTCGGACCTTTTCTTTAACTCACGATTCATTGTTCTACGTGACGCTTTGTGCCAGATTTATAAACTGTTCTCTCCTAACATAATATCGACTTTGTACACTAGGCCACGATTCGGGAAATTTACTGTCTCTGAGTTGTTACCCAGAAAAATGACATCAATGCAGAGATTGCCTTTTAGCCTCGATGGCCAATGAATTTATTCTATTCTTTTTGGAGGTGATGAGATGAGGTCACAGGGTAATATATAGAATGGCTGATCACAGAATGACAAGGAGCAAGATGAAAATTCTGGACAGTGGAAGTGAAAGAGAGAGCAGTGTCTTGGGCGATCATGTATAAACTGATGTGTTTAGTGCTCGGGGGATGCTGCCTCTCCTTTAGCTTTCTCCATCCTTAACTCCTGAGAAGGCTCCCCGCAGCTCTTCAGTAGGATGAGTTCTTTTCCTCACATTAGTCTTGAAAGAGTCTTCGAAGGTCCTCCACGCAGCATTAGAGCTGAGAATGGGATTTCTTGCTTAAGGAATCTTGTTAAATTACTGGTCTCACTGTGATGTGAAGATGCTCTGTGTGCTCTGTGCAGCCCTTTTTTTTTTCTTAAGATTTATGTATGCACACCTCCTCTCCACACACCTCACACATTCCACATCCCTTACACACACACCTCACACACTCCACGAACTTCACACACTCTCCACACACCTCACACATTCCCCACACACCTCCTACCCTCTTCACATACCTCACACATTTTTCACACACTGTCCACATACCTCACACTCCACACACACACATTTTCCACACACTGTCCATATACCTCCATGCACTTTCGACACACCTCGATTGGCTAGAAATCCACCCCTTAATTTTCCTCTCACTCCACTTTTGCCACCCAAATATCTAAAAACATAAGGCCAGAGGCAGCAGTGGACCCGCAGACCGCAGCGTGGGCCCCCCTCGGGAACCTGCGGGAAATGCGGGCCTCAGGCCCTCCGCCGCACCTCTGAACCGAAATCTGCGTCTTAGCAAGATTCCAGGGCGAGTCACATGCACACAGGGGTCTGACATCCACAGGGATGACACGTCGGGAAGATGCACACGCCGACAACACTGAGCAGGGCCGGGGCGGCAGACAGAGCAAGACGACAGCCTCGGGTGGGGTGACAGGCCGTGCCAGGGGGCGATGGCGCCAGACGGCTGACACGGTGTGGGGTTCGTTTGTCTCGGTCACGTCGACGTCACAACGTAAGTTCTGGTCCCGCACCCCACTCTGGCAGCCGCGCCCTCCGCCACCAAACGGACTCCCTTTCCCAGTTTCGCCCGAGCCCCAGCCTCTGCCCGCTGGCTCCGCCGGTCTGTCCCTGCGTCTGGTCTGTGTGTTGTTTATTCTTAGCTGTGTCTCTTTATTCCACGAGTGAGATCACACAGGATCAGCGTGACACCCTCGGGGTCCATCAAGCTGTAGCAAATGACGAATGACGCGAGTCCGTCTTTTTCTGTAGCCGAGGACGGCATTATGTGGAGACGCAGCCCAGGCTCCGGCCTCCGCATCCTGGTTACTGCAAACACTGCCGACGAGAACGCAGACACGGAGCAGCTGGCCTGCAGCCGGGCGCCTGGGCCGGATGTTGGTTCCTGTCACAATTATGTCCCACGAGCAAGAGGGAACACCGTGCACAGGTCCAGAATTGCCTCGGGGGCCCTTTCCTGCATAGGCCTTGGCTGTGGCTTTGTTTGGACTGTTTTCCTTTCAGGCTTTCTCTGGACAAGATCCCAACACTCCACCGAGTCATCTTTTGGGCAGAATCAGGAAACAAGATAAGAAACACGACCCGCCTCTGAAAGCTTCTGGAAATACTGTGTCTGAAGCAAAGCGAGTGCCGACCAGCCGGCCCCAAACAGCCAGCCTAGGAAATTCACAGCGATGCCTGCGCTTTAAAAACAGCACAAAGAGCCAGGCCGCCCACAGGCCGCTCATTGTTATTTGGAAAATAAATCTTCCATGTTTTGCAAATATTGTGTGGTTATTGTTACTTATATCCTGAAAACCTGTCATTTTTCTATCAATTTACCCTTTAAAAAGTCTCTGAAACCTTTAAACACGGAGATATCTTCATGACTAGTGTCTACAGTCATTAATACAAAAGTTAATAAACTTGAACATTAATGTTTAAAACAGGATGGAGAGCCTCCCTGGTGGCGCAGGGGTTAAGTCTCAGCACTATGAAGCTGTCACCAGCCACTGTGGCCTGAATTCAATCCCCGGCCAGGGAGCTCCCCACAGGGGGCAGCAGACCCCTCCTGCCTCCCCGCTGCTCCCCTCAGCAGTGTCCTTCAGTGGATCCGCCTGTCCTACTCCCACACGCTCCCACACCCGCACCTCTGGCCCACACGCCAGTTCTTCTACACAAACGTTAATAAAACCTTTAAAAAACAACGATGATGTTTTATAACTATAACGGATAATTACCACTCCACGAGAGAGGAATGCCTACTAGATTCTAAGTTTCTCCATCTCATAATCCTGTAATTAAAAGAAATTCTTCCGAAAACACAATGCTGGAAACCCACATCACCTCGATTAGAACAATTCCGAAAACGCCACATGGACCGACGGGCCAGGGAACTTCCCACCCAGCTGACCCCTGAGCAGCTCAGTCTGACCCGAGAGAACCTCAAGCGGCATGAGGGCTCCGCTCTCCCCCAAGTGCTGGCTGAACCTGGGGAGCAGAACCACGGACACGGCGGCCGACCACAGGGGGCCTGGGCTTCCGTGCATCCGGGGGTCAGCACCGCTAACCCCCATCATGCAACTGTTTATTTAACACTTTGTGGTCCGCTCACATGTTAGTGCGTGTTTTTGTCACCAGTATCAGGTGGCCGCTCACGTGTTAATACGTGTTCATCTAGTCTCCGGTTTTTCACGCCACGGTGGATTGATTGGGAACTATCAGGAGCTATTTCTTTGATCGTCCTCAGTCTAGAAGCTTTGCACATCGTGTTGGTGAAAGTGGAAGGTGAGATTACAGTTATGAGAGAGATTACAGTTTTTTCAATATCCAGTAGTTCAGGAGTTGTGTTTTATTGAAAGCTTCTACCGTTCATGCGGTGGCACAGAAAATGGCCGGCCCCAAGGGCTGGGAAATTTAAAGGGCACCGGCACACAAAGTGTTAATCAAAGGATTACAAGGACACCCTGGGGCCCAGGACCGGTGTCCAGCAAGACAGAGAGGGCACCCCCTGGACACGCACCCCCCTGTGCCTCAGCAGAGGAACTGCACGTGCTCTGGGATTCCCCAGATTCACACTGAGCAACTGCCCACTTGGGTTTTCATCTTCCAGGCGGGTCCCTACTAGGGACCCTGTCCACCGGTGTGCGCAGTGGCACGGTCACCTCGTCTTACTTATGAAATTGGTTTTCTAGCACAATCAGCCCCACGAGCGAGGCAGCAAGGAGCCCCCTTCTCCCAGGAGGTCCCGGACCAGCTCTGCTGAGCGGCCAAGCCCTGGAGCACGGTGTTGAGGGTGACCCAGGACCCTCCCTCAGCCTGGCGGGGCTCCCGCTGCTGCACCTAAGGGCAGAATAAAACGACGTCCCTCAGGTACAACATCTGACTGGTGAGTCTCACCGCGGAGCGACTGCTCACAGCCTCACGCGTGCAGAGCGCCGATGACAAAAGAACAAAGACAACCTCTCTGTCTCAGCACACAGACTCAGAAGGGTAAAGCATAGGAAGATATCAGAAGGAGGCCTCCCTGGTGGAGCGGGGATTAAGTCTCAGCACCATGAGGCTACGGCCAGCCACTGCAGCACAAGTTCAATCCCCGGCCAGGGAGCTTCCCACAGGGCGCAGCAGACCTCTCCTGTCTCCCCGCTGCAGTGGATTTCAGTAGATCTGCCTGTTCTGTACCCCACTCTGTCTCTGGGGAATCCTCTCACACACCCCCTCCCCGCACCTCCGGCCTGCACCCCAGTTCTTGAATGCATAAATTTAAAAAAAAAAAAAGGGGTGCCTCCCCGGTGGCGCAGCAGTTGAGCGCTGTGCTGTGGAGCTGTCTGCAGCCCGCAATGCGAGTTCGACGCCCGGCCGGGGAAAATCCCACATGGTGCGGCAGACCTCTCCTGCCTCGCCCGCTGCTCCCCTCAGCAGTATTTTCCGTCCATCTACCTCTTCTGCTCCCCACTCTGTCTCTGGTGAACCCTCTTGCCGCCCCACGCCTCTGGCCTGTACCCCAGTGTCGGAGGCCGGCTCCGACCGAGGTTGGGTACCCGGGGGTGGTGGGGAAAGCGTTGGCGGCGGCGGGCGGCAGGTTCAGTGGGGAGAAGGGGGTGGGGAGCGAGTGGGGAGAGAAAGGTGGGGAGCGAGAGACAGCACACACCAGAGAGTCTGGTCAGGCCGTTCCACTTTATTCTTGGAGAACAGGGTTTTTAAAGCATAAGAAGAATTAACTACCGGCAATGACAGGGTGATTACAGATATTCAAATACATAAGCAATTACATAGTTTGAGGGGAAATCAAGGATCTTTTGAAGAATGTCTCTTATCTGAG
>PVIJ01007814.1:0-15943 GCA_004024925.1 Scalopus aquaticus
TTTTCCTATTTGAATCCCTTGAATGCAAAGACTATTTTTTTATCATCTCACCATCCTACACACGTGCACACAGCCCACCCCCCAACCTGAGTGACTCAATTATTTTCAAGTGTTTATCTCTTGTGATTTTTGTCATAGCCCAAACTGCAGCATTCCAAAACCTTTCTTAGGTGCTCCAGAATTAAACAGAACATATTTGAGTATCTGTTTGTTATGTTTGGGCTCCTCTCAGGTTTGGGGTTCAGAAAAAAGGTCTGTCTTGCTCAGAACTTAGCACACGACCAGTAAACTGTGCCATGTTGATAATCTGAATTACCTGAGTTCTCAGGGGTTCACTGACTCATTACCAAGTGGAATACATCAGTTACCGTGTCAATAATGTTATCTCTTTTCTGATAGCATGAAAACAACCTTTATCACTATCATGGGGACATATAAATATTTCAGTTTTAGCACTTAGAGATTGCTTCTTGGAAATCCAAAATAACTCAGAAACATTAAATATCATAAATAATATGCCCCAAGATGTTTTACAGAGAATGCTGTACAATTTGTAAGTTTTTATGAACTACTGTATAATTTGCATTCTACTACATATCAAAAAGACCTTTCCTTCAGTGAGTCCAAGTTTAATTATGAGTAAATAACAAGCAGTTGCTTAGATGTAAATATATATTTTTAAACCAGGGAACAGTTGTTATTAATTGAATTCTTGCTTAGGATAATTAGATTTTTTTTTCTTAGAACATCATTGTATATGCCAAGGTTAAGAGAATTTATATGGAGCTGAGTAAGACAAACACCTTGAAAAATAATAACAGTTATAATAATGATAAGAATAATGTTTGAAAAGCCAAAACACATTTCTTACAAGTCATAGGAGTTTGATAAATTTTCCTTTAAAGATGGCACAGTACCACATATGCTAACTTTTATTTTATTGAAATATTAGATCTAAACAATAAAAATGTCAACGCATTTATGGATTTCTGGGTAGAATGAGAAGGTACAAAGATGGAGAAGACCGTTTTGATCCTGAGAAGAACATAACAAATAATCTTAGTATAGCATGACCCCAATACGATTAATGTGTATATAAAATCTTCAAAACTTTTTTTTTAAAAGATTTATTTATTTATGCATACAAGCTGGGGTACAGGCCAGAGGTGTCGGGTAGCGAGAGGCTTCACCAGAGACAGAGTGGGGAGCAGAACAGGCAGGTCAGAAATACACTGCTGAGGAGAGCAGTGGGCAAGGCAGGAGAGGTCTGCTGCACCATGTGGGATTCTCCCCGACTGGGCGTTGAACTTGCTTCGCCTCTGGCGACAGCTCCACAGCGCAGCGCTTAACCGCTGCACCACCGGGGAGGCCCCAAAAAAACTTTTTTATATGTGTTGTCGTAAGCATCCTAAAAGATAGTCATCTCAATATTATTCATGTTACAGATACAGTTTTGGGTTTATTGCTATTATGAGTTAGTAAGAGCAGGAACTGGTACTGGAATCCTAAGTCTTTAGATTCCAAACTGAGTTGTTTTTCAGTCATGTAATGCTTTCCCTCTCTGATGAGACATGGTTAGTTCTACAGGGCTTATTTTTTGGTTCTGACTAAATTTCAGTCTTCAGTTGAGGAGAGTTGATGTTAGACAATCAAATTTATTTTACTATAAATGTAAGCAATGTATTATCAAATAATAGTATCATAAATCAATTATGGAATCCACAGATGGGATAGCGATTAAGTTCTCCGAGCTGCTCTCTGGCAGTTGACTGGTCTTTAGGCCTTTCTCCAGCATGTGTTGAGTGTGGTGAGGGCTTATGTGTTCTGTGGGTCTATGTCTTGTGAAACAACTAACACCGATTGCACCGATTGTGCACTTTTTATGTGCTGATGTAAACTGTTACTGCTTCCCAATGTTTTTAAAGTTCATTGGAGAGCAAGGAAACCCTTAGCTTAAAAAGAAACCCAGATACCAAGTTCTGTCCCTACAGGGAAGAGGGGCAGATGATTTAGAGAGTGCTTTCCACCAGAGCCAGGGCCTTGCCTGGGAGTTGCTGGGGAGAAAATTGTAGCATTTGATTTCATAGTTTCTAAGTCATTGTGAGGAGAAATACAAAGTAAGAGGAAGAACACTTGACATATTGTCCTGCCTGATAGTGACTGCCTGATTCTGCTTGCGTCCTTCACCTCCTCCCCAAACTCTTATATGAGAAAAGTTTAAAAACTGGCATTAAACTCACAGCAAATGTACTTGGCGTGGGAAGCAGGAAATCACCCCTCTCTCATCAATAAAGAGAGAAAACAAGCTTAGGGGATTTCAGTACTGTCGTTTTACAAGAAACTTTTTGTGGATATAATTGTATTATTTTTCCTTCTTTCTAGTGTATCTCTGCAAGGAACATTTTGCTTTGCTCACAGTAAATAAACTGCCTGATATTTGATTTAGTCAGTCTCCACTCTCAGCTGTGTTCTTCCATCATAGAGGTCAATGTATTCTTTTCATTTCAGTTATCTTCTAGTCCTATAATAAGGTTGTGAGCATAAGTTAACAAATGGATAATTATGTATTAAGTAGGTCACACATGAGTCCAACTGACTATCTCATGAAATTATTTAGACACTTTAAAAAAGTAATTACTCGAGTGATCATGGTTCTGTTAGATAATCCAACTATAAATACTACTACAAACACCAAGAGACAATCCACTGAAAATTGAAAAGAAGCACTGGCATTATAAGCATAGTGTTCAATTTGTAGATAGTATAAAGAGCTGAAAATTATTATACAAACGGATAAAACAATTATGTTTTTGTTCTGGTATAGAAGCCTCAAAACTCAGAATCAAAATATTTCCAAGTGGCAATGGCACTTTTTGTAAGATGTAATTTTATTTGGTTGTTTCGAAACCATTAAATTCTTTACATGACATGTGGGAGTTGATTCTGGGGTGGCATATTCTAGCTGCTAAAAGAAGGTAATATATTGGACTGTGTGTAAGGTTTGGTATAAATGGATTCTTATGTTATTTTGTACAAGCTGAAGTTTGATTTTGCAATCATATGCATATTCAGCTGGATATATTCATCTTGGATCTGTGCAACTTAAAAGTTTATCCTCAATTCACACCGGAATACTGTTGGGTCAGTGTTTTCCTCTCCCAGAGAACAATTTAGTCTGTTGCATGTTAACCAGTTGGCTGTGTATTCATAACAGTTAAAGGGTGACAAATAAAGCATGGATTCTAACTAGACCTAGACTGATTTATTTGAGATATCTTTATACAACCAATCTTGTTTTTTATTGGAAAACATTTACTTCAACCTTATTTTCAAAACAACTTATTTTTTTTTTTTTTACTGTAAGTCAAATATCAGATCAGAGGTATTAGACTTCCTTAGAGTTTCATTAAAGAGGACTATCAGGTAAACAGTACTCCATTCTTCATTTTATGCAGTCTGTCTTTGCCACTTTGATTTGTAGAACATAACAGGGTGTTTGGTACATCGAAATTATTTTTAAATATTTTTTGCTTGAACTAATCAATGCATGAATTCTATCAGAGAATATTTGTCTATAATTTTTCTTTTGAAGGTGAAATGTAGTGATATTACATTTGATATCACTCTGTCCTTTATTTTTGGTGGCCTTTATTCCTTTCTCTTGCATGAGACTGGATTTTTACTCAGACTTGCCTAAGCTACTGCAGCCATTTCAACTAAGTGTCCATATGCAATTACATAGGGTGCTGGTCTTCATCTAGGTTTTGATCCATATAGCAGTGTCTTACATGAGCTGTGCTGTAATTGTTGGCACAAGGCCTCTTGGAAGAGAATCAGATTCTCCTTCGGAGAATAGCTAAGAAGAGCAGTGTATGCCAAAAATCATATACAAGTGGTTCTAACTTCTTCATACTCATTTTCAGTGACCACATGGTTACAAAGCTAGCTGAGAAGCAAAATAATTACAACACAGCATAAATCATTAGTTAATTGGCCACTTATAAAGTTAGTCTGAATTCAAATTTCCCTTTGTCCTGAGTGTTTATATATGGTCAGTGTTTTGTTTTGTGAAATATTGGGTGCCTGTAACAGTACAAGACAGTGCAGAACAAACTGATGACAAAGTAAAACTGGCAATGTGAAGATTTCATAAATCCAGTAATAAGATGCAGAACATCTGCTAAAATCCAGTGCTAAACTATTACCCAGTAAATGTGCAATGGAGTTGGAAAAAAAACTCACCCTGAAAAAAAAATCACTAATTCTTACCACAAACATAATGAAGTGTGTGTGTGTGTGTGTGTGTGTGTGTGTGTGTGTGTGTGTGTGTGTGTAGCCAGGTAAATATTAGGGCAAAGTTGGCTGAGAAATAGTAGGTGTCTCAAATGAGAACATTTTGAACATCAAGTAATTAAAATGTCATAAAAATACAAAGAGTCTTTACATTGCACAACAATATAATTTTTGAGGGGTAATTTGGCCATCAAACAAACAATATGCCCACTGAAGTATGACTTGATAAACAATATGTGATATAGACTCAGTGGAATATTACACAGCTATTTAAAAAGATGAAATCTTGTCTTTTGCTATAGTATGAATGGTACTTGAGGTGATTATGCTAAAACTTACCCTTATAAATTATAATGCAAGTTACTTCAAAAAGATGAGCACATTTATGGTATATATGGTTAACAAGGGCAAGATAAATCAGTATTCTACAGTATTCTATAAATGCAAATAAGTTCAAACTTACATATTGCACACTGTAAACTGAGAATCAACACCATTTCAACATCATTTTGACTAATAGATTCTAAGTTTGGATATTTATGAGAATTAATTCAAGATTTTTAAAATTAAAAAAAAAATCAGAGATTCTAAAGTCATCTCACAGACATGATTCATTAGGACTATGGTGGTCTCCATAATGCTATATTTAATTTCTTCTTATGACTATCCAAGCTTTCAAATCACAGTTAAATCCACTTAGAGGGGTATTTTTACTTATATAAAATTAGTCTTAGAAAATTTAAAATAGAAACATCATTTAAAACCATTAGAGTTTGTTAGTTATTAGATTCAATATTAATGCGTATCTGTGTTTCTATTTAATAGAGAATCTATTTTCAGTTTTGACCAGAAATAAGAGTTGAGAGATGTTTTTTGAAAGAAAACTCTGAAATAACCATTTCCTTAGCACACTTCTTACCAGACAAGTTCACATAACCACACTCACATACTACTAGACCACCTCAGTGTGGCAGAAAATGTAGACTATAGATTCAGGGTACCCAAAAAGAGAGAGAGAGAGAGAAAGAGAGAAAGACAGAGAAAGGGAGAAGGTAAGAAGAAAGGGGAGAGAGGGAGGGCAGGGATGATGAATGGAAGAAGGGAAGAGGGGAGGTAGAGAACGATTGAGGAACAAGAAAGAGAGATATTCCTAAGATAAAATGTCCTTCATCCCACCTGAATTTTGAAAGTAAGGAAGTTCCCCCTATTACATTAGTCAATATTAAACAATTCAATAAAAAAGATGGTAGCTATTGAGTCAATAGGATGAGGGCCCATTAGAGTGGAGGACCAATCAGGGTAAACTGGATGGTTGCTATGGGTGTGGTAAGTAACTTATGGCATTGGAAAAAAAGTCTAGATTAGACCACAACTCAGATATTTCCCTTGAGCATACCTATTAGAGGTGTGTCATATCCTTATCAAGCTGAATTATAGTTCTCTTTTTAATATTTAGAAATGATAATGTCTACCCTATATACTTATTGTGAAATTTAATGAAATAATACATAAGGAATCATCGTAAAACATAAATAGGAACATATGAAACCAGCATAGTGTGTATATGAAAGAATATAAAGAAAAGATACATAAAAAAACACTTCAGAGTACAAAGCCATGTATATAAAAATGTACATCATGCCAACCATAAGCTAAGTACTTTACATGTATTATCTCATTGATCATTGTTTCTAAAACTATGAAATGAGTGTTGTTCTTTTATGGATAATGAAAGTGAAGCTTGGAGAGTTTAAATCACACAGACATGCCAGATTCTGTGTAATCTGACAGCATTAAGAATGTATTATAATTCTCTTTTCTCCATGCCATTGGACTTCCCTGTTTTGATCCATAGATCTCTGACCAAACCATGATTTTAAAATATTGATTATCTACTCCTTTTATATCCATAAATTAAATATAGATTTGCTGTTCTGTTTTGCTATGGAACTTCACTCTGGGCAATCTTTTCAAATGTCTTTCTTGTGTCTTATTCCAAAATAAAGGCACTTCTCCATAGAAATCTCTCTGGAGCTCCATACCTGGTTAGACATGTCCAAGTGTGCCACCAAATCCCACAACTAGCATAGTTCACCCCAGTTCATAAGAAATTGTTCAATATAGCAGTGAAATATTCTCCATATACTCAGACGTGCTAAAGTCTCTCTGATCTTTCTTTAAAACCCTCACCCACTGGAAGTGGAAATAAATTACTTTTCAAACCCTTACTGAAACTCATCGTAATATAATAAGCTAAGTAATTCTTTTTTGATAATGCTCATTCTCCAAGGAAACTTTCTCATTCTCCCTTATTTCTATTCCTTTAAAAAAATTTTAATTGAACTAACATTGCATTATAGTATTGTATATTTCAAGTGTTTGTTCATAGCAACACCATGATTTTGAAATTCTGTCATTCATAAGTGTAAGAGAATAAATTTTTTAAAAAGTTTATTTTTTTATGCATACAATGCTGGGGTATAGGCCCAGAGGCGTGGGGTGGTGAGAGGATTGACCAGAGACAGAGTGGGGAGCAGTACAGGCAGATTGACGGAAATACACTGCTGAGGGGAGCAGCGGGCAAGACAGGAGAGGTCTGCAATGTCATGTGGGATCTCCCAGGCCGGGTGTCAAACTCGTGTCGCAGCTGCCAACAGCTCCACAGTGCAGCGCTTAACTGCTGCGCCACCAAGGAGGCCCTAAATTTCTGTTGTTTTAAGTCACCCAATTTGTGATCATTTTGTTATATCATCCCCAAGAAGCTAATACATTTGAGGTTAATAATAATATTATTAATAATAATAATAATGTGCCTTATAGGTATGTTGAGATTATTAAAGGAAAAAGAATGCATTGCAATCTTAATGTAGGGTGGACACAGTCATTTTAACTTTTAAAATTATCCTTTTACTTTTTGTATTAAGTGAAAGTATTTGAAACAAAAAAATGTTTTACCAACCATAAATTTTTACTTGCTTGAATGCAAAGTCATTTAACTAAAATAAAATTACTTTGAGACAAGGCATGAAGATGTTGTGGGGGTTCATGACCCAGTTGCCCTGGAAACCTGCAAATAACCACAGATCTCTGGGCTCTCACAGTGTGACCCTCCTTCCTAGAAGGCCTGATCATGCAGCAGACACCCTGGTGCACCCAGGCCTCGTGGACTCTGACTGGAACAGCAGAGCGAAGGGCCTTCAGAAAGGCTGGCACTTGGACTTAATGTTGGCCAGCATTTGCTTACTGCGATCATTTTTCTTTTCTTATATTCTTGAGCTTTTTCTCATTCAACACAGCTGCCATATATTTCTCTTGAGCTTCTTTCCCTCAGAAGAGCTCCTTTTGAGGGTGGTGAGTGACTCAAATTTTTGTCCAGGTCTTTCACTATCTTCTTGGAGACATTGGCAAGAGGACGTCTTCATACCTTGTGGTTTCTTCTTGTTGTCTAAGCAGCGTTTTTCCTCCTCAAACAATTTTCTGTGAAGATGCATGACATATTCATTCTCTATATCAGGCAAACTTTGAAGCTTTATCATCAGCTGCTGAATCTCACAAGTTGTGAATTTTCATGTTGCAGAGATGCTTTCTCAACTTGGAGACTTGTTATTTCTGCTGCAAATTCTTTAATCACTTGCTTTTCTTAACACAATTGTAAGGCTATTTCTTGATTTTCCTCTTCAGGAATTTGAAGGGACACATTGAAATTTTGTGAAAAACACAAAGTTTGTAATGTGAGAGGACTGGCCTCCATCCCAGGTGGCTGGAAGTTGCTGTGGACTTGTGTCATTGGTCCAATATCCTTCCTACATTGTCCATAGACTCCATCAAGGACAGAACATCGTCTGCCTAGAGCCTTCATTCTTCTTAAAGAGTGTGCTTGCACGCCTATCCAGACCACCACTGCAGCACATACCCAGGAACACCCAGGATTTATCTCAGGTTCTCTGCCATCACCAGTAGAGCTCCCCATAGGCTCCCATGATCAGCCGGCAAGTGGATGCAGGGAAGATCTTTGTGGCTGTGTTAGGCTCCATATCTGTGTCTCCAAGTTCTGGTGTCCTGTGGACCACAATGGACTAATCAGAACCCTGCAATGTTCTGTCTCTAAGGTAAATACCTCCCTAGAAACCAGACAGATCAGTTAGGCTGAGGGAAGGAGGCCAGCCAATTTCTAGAAAGCAGATGCCACTTTGCTGTGAGGTGGGAAGGTGGGAAATGTCTGATTTTATAGGCTGGTGGCAGTGAAAAGGCTGCAGAGGGAGCTGGGACACTCCATGTCCTTCAGCAAACCCAGAGGACCAGGGCAGGGCCCCTTGTCTCTGTACAGCACAAGTCAGGGCAGAGTGGTTGGGTCCCTTTCCCAGGTCAAGCTCATTTTCCTGATTTAATTTCTTCCCCTTGTAGGGAAGCCTAGTCCTGACAGAAAGGTGAGGAACTCCCCACCTCTGAGACTCCCTCTCTACAGTGTGGGTAGGGAGGGACATCGGTGACAGGTCCCCACAAAAGTTTCAACTAAAAGATCCTAATAACTAAGGAGAAGTAAGTGGGAACTGTCAGGGGGTTAAAATTTCATGGATTCTGTGGAGCTGTGTGTCTCTGTTCGGTTATTCTTGGAGGGTGTGACTGCTTTGGGGTGTCACAGGGAGCTGGCCTTCTTTCCTCATGTGGTCCTGCCATCTTCAACTTCTACCTCTCTTGCTGGCCCTGAAAAGGGCCTACTGTCCATTGAATTATCTTCAGAAGTGACCTCTGGAGAAGGAGGTATTTCCTTTTTCAACTTAATTTACCACCTTCTAGTCCATTAAACCACATTCCAGTATCTCTCTGGCAGAGCCAGGTTCAGAGCGCCTTGTCAATGACTGGCACTCTGCCCTGACAGGCTGGTATCCACTCTCTTTGGCCAAGAGGGAGATGAAAGAACTTTATCTGAGGCACTCTGAGGGTTCTGATGGGTGCCCATGAATCTAGAGCACGTGTGGAGGAAGTAAGGTCAGTGGTCATCAAACCCATTTAGGAGAGCAGGAGTTTGCTTGCCACTATATGTGTTTGGTTGTTAAAAATAATCAAAAATGATCTGAAGACATGATAGTGTCCTCTCAATACCATGTCAACTTTTAACAGAGAGAAACAGAATTAAATCTATTATCTCATAAAGAAGTTCAGGATATGTCATTGAGTAAAATCACCAAGTACATGCTACAGTTTCAACAGAGGTGCTCAGAAAATATTTTGTAAGTTTAACTCTTTCCCTATACTCATTTATGGATTAGAGTTTAAAGAAGCAAGAGAAGCCTTTCCTCTGTCTCCCCAGTACTGCTCTCCCCCTTCCTCTGCTCCCCTCTCTGTGCTTCTAGGTTTGGTTAGTTCTTTCATTCAACTTCCTCTCCTCTCTTCCCTATTCCTATTATTTCCTTTCTTTTTTTTTTTGTGTGTGGGTGTATTTTAAAAATATGTACTTCTAAAACCTGATATTAATGCAAATATATGTAATTTGTAACTACTATCTGAGAGTTTACATGGATACAGTGTGAAGAAGTATGTACAGGTTAATTCAACTGACTCTGCTTACTGCTTAAGAGTCCATCTCACTGAATTTTTAATGTTTTCTGTTTTTGTTTATTGATGTAATAATGCATTGTAAAATTATGTCAGTTTCCATTGTACATCATTAAAAAACAACATCTAAAATAGTATTTTAAGTTCACCTCTAAAAACACATTCTATTCTATATCATTTATCTAATTTATCTACTCCCCTTTTGGTAACAGCTAATCGGTCTATAGTATAAAGTTTCATATTTGGTTTATTTAATTCATCTATTTGTTTTCTCTATATAATTGAAATGGTACTGTGCATTTTTTTTTCTGTCTAGCTTATTTAACTAAGAATTATTGCCGTTAGGTCCATCCATGTTGTGGCAAATGGCAGACATTCATTATTTTTATTGTTGAATAGTATTCCGTTGTATATGTATACCACATATCCTTCATGTATTCATCTGATGATGGGTGCTCAGGTTATTTCTAATTCTTGACTGTTGTAAACATTGCTGCAATAAACATGGCTTGCATATATACAAGCCATAATCGGTGTGTGTTTTTTTTGGTTAAATACCGTAAGTGGGGTAACTGGATGAAATGAAATTTCTATTTTTAATATTTTAGGTATTCCTATACTGCTTTTCATAATGTCTGCATCAATTTAAATTCCCTTCAACAGAGTACACAGGTTCCTTCTCTTGACATGATCTCCAGCACTTTTGGATAATAGACATTCTCATAGATGTGAGGTGATAGCTCATGTTTGTTTTGATTTATTTCTCTAATAAAAAAGAGGTAATGAACATCTTTTCATGTGTCTACTGGTCATTTGCAGAAGTGTTTATTCATATCTTTTGCCTATTTTTTAATTGGGTGGTTTGGGTTTTTTTTGTTGTTGAGTTGTATGAATTTTTTATGTATTTTAGATATAAACCCCTTGTCAAATGTATAATGTGCAAATATTTCCTTCTATTCACTAACATGGCTTTTCATCTTTTTTTTATTTTTTTAAAGGTTTATTTATTTATACATACAAGCTGGGGTACAGGCCAGAGGCGTGGGGCGGCTAGAGGGTTCACCAGAGACAGAGTGGGGAACAGAACAGGCAGATCAGAAACACACTGCTGAGGGGAGCAGTGGGCGAGGCAGGAGAGGTCTGCCGCACCAAGTGGGATTCTCCCCGGGCTGCCGACAGCTCCACAGCCCAGTGCTCAACCGCTGCACCACCAGGGAGGCCCGGCTTTTCATCTTGATGCACATTTCTTTTGTTTTGCAGAAGCCTTTTAGTTTGATGTTATCCCATTTGTTTATTTTTACTTTTGTTTCCCTGCCATTGGAGCAGAGTCTCTAAACACATCTTTAAATCTGACATCAAAGAACATATCACCTATATTTTCTTCTGTTTTATGGTTACCAGTTGTGAACCCAAATCTCTGATTCATTTGTGTATGGTGGGAAATAGTGGTCTAGTTTCACTCTTTTACATGTGACTGTCCATTTTTCTAACCCCATTTATTGAAGAAATTTTCCTTCTTTCACTGTATGCTCATGACTCCTTTTTCATAAATTGTCCATATGTGTGTGGTTTTATCTCTGGCATCTCAGTTCATTGATCTGTATGTCTGTTTTCATTCCAATACCAAACTGTTTTAATTACTATTGTTATGTCGTATGGTTTGAAGTTGGAAATGATGATGTCTCCATTATTGTTCTTTTTTTTTTTTTTTAGGGGAGTTTTGTCTATTTAGTCTTTTGGAGTTCCAAATAAGTTTCATGACTTTTTGTTTTATTTATATGGAAAAATTCCATTGGGATTGTGATAGTGATTGTATTGAATCTTTATATTGCTTTAATAATATAGCCATTTATTTTAAGTGTGATGTTGACAGTATCCAAAGGTATGGGCAACTACAAGGTAGTTATTTTTAACAACCATTTCTAACCACTGGAACCAGAGATCCATTTTCTAATAAATACTGATACAACCATGCATCAGACAAAAGAAACATAAAACCCCTCAAGAGATTGTTGTAATATGACTAATTGTCCAGCCATTTGTTCATCATCATGATGTGAGAATAACATCTGTTTGAATTTATAAAAGTGTTTTTCTCAAAGTGTTGTTCATTCACAAGCAACATCACAACTAATCCACATCTCTGAGTATAACACTATGAATTCTGCATTATTTTACAAAGTCTAAGAGATTCTTTTTTTTTTTTTTAAGATTTATTTATTTATACGTACAAGCTGCGGTACAGCCGTGGGGCGCCTAGAGGATTCACCAGAGACAGAGCGGGGAGCAGAACAGGCAGATCAACGGAAATACACTGCTGAGGGGAACAGCGGGCGAGGCAGGAGAGGTCTGCTGCGCCATGTGGGAATCTCCACATCGAACTCGCGTCTCTGCTGCTGACAACTCCACAGCCCAGCACTCAACTGCTGTGCCACCAGGGAGGCCCCAAAGTCTAAGAAATTCTTATGTTTATAAATGTGAGTACTCATATCATAATACTGCTCATATTTTTCTTAATATATTTACTTTTACCTAAAACTTTTATCCTTCAGTGATGAGAAAAATGTTTTAATAATTTTTCCCCAAGTACCTTTGACCTTGCTTTTAACATCTCAGTCATTAGCAGTCTTGGAAACCTGAAGTATATGTATATTTTCCATAGAAATAAGAAATGTATTTCAACTGTGTGTGTGGGCGTGTGTGTGTGTTTCTCTTTAGCCCTAAATACTTAGTGTGTATTTACTAAGAATATGGATTTTTTTACAGTTATCAATTTCAATACATTTAACATTGATAGAATAATTTACCACAACTATTTCAATTTTGTTAATTGACTCTCAGTATTCATTATAGAATTGTTCTTTCTCTTTTTTTAAAGATTTTTATTTATTTATGCATATAAGTTGAGGTACAGGCCATAGGTGTGGGGTGACAAGAGGGTTGACCAGAGACAGAGTGGGGAGCAGCACAGGCAGATCAACATAAATACACTGCTGAGGGGAGCAGCGGGCGAGGAAGGAGAGGTCTGCTGGGCCATATGGGTATCTTCCTGGCTGGGCATCGCTGCTGTGGACAGCTCCACAGAGCAGTACTTAACTGCTGTGCCACCAGGGAGGCCCTAGAATTATTCTTTCTCATGGATAAAATCCAACCTACCATCAAATTTTGCATTTAGATTTTCTGAGTTAGTCTTCTTAATCTAATAATTTTTGTTTTTATTTTTTATATTGGCATTTTAAGAATTCTTTTTTTAAAAGTACTGTTTCCTTTCTTTTAAGTTTATCTGATATATCTCCTCATGTTTGGATTCAGACCATGTATTCTGGACTGAAAAGATCACTAAGTGATGTTATGTCTTGCTCAGGAATTGCATCTAGAGACAGATGATGTGCATCTTTTCCTTGTTAGTAATGACAATTTTCCTCACTGGATCAAGGAGTCAACTGATTTTTCCACTCTGTAGTTGCTGCACTTTCTTTGCAACTAATAACTACTCAATAGGGAACACTTTAAGATCATGCAAATGTACTACTTGTCATCAAAATTTCCTTCTGTATTTAATGTTTACCTGTACCAATCTTTTCTATGATGATTGCAAAATCATGGCTTAAGTCTGTACCCAGTGGTTTTTACAGTTAGGCAAGAGGTCTCCCATCCTCCCACTTATCTAGCTATTTCCCTATCTTTTTCTAAGTTTATAATTCATTATTTCCCTTAATTATTTGCTGCTCAAAATGACCCAGATTTTGCCAGCAGGAGCCCATTCAAGCTGGCTCCTGTGTCCTTGTAACAGGCCTACATAATTTTTTGATCACTTCCTCACTTTCTGGTATAACAAGATGCTCCAGGCCCATCTTCCTCTCCTCTTCAGCTCCAGAGTCATTTCTCCAACTAACTCAGGATTATTTTAGTGGGGAATAATTTTAAAGATTTAATGTCTGGTCACTGTATGTTTGTTTTTATTGTGGTGTCCTTATCTAGGCCTTTTAGGAACTATAGTTAGGGAAACACACACACAAACACATGCATCCCTACACACACACGTGCATATATGTACATATGTACGTATGTACTTATATCTCCAGGTGCATGTACTACATATTCACATGCTTATGTATTTTAAAAATCAGGTGTTTCCCTAGACACCTACAATCCCAGTTCATTCCCAGAGGGTTTTTTCCTTGTTCATTTGCCATATTTCATATCTGTGCATCTTGTTTTCTGCAAGAACCGTGGCTCCCCACAACATTAATACATTTGTGCAGTCCTGTGCGTATCTAAACTCGTTTCAGAATTGCTCTTCTATATTATTAATCAGGTAGCTTTGACATTACTGGTATTTTCACAGTTGTGACCCAGCAGCAGCATGCCTTCATTATTTTAATTTGCAAGTGAGCCTGCTTTTTTTAATGTTTGAAGGGGATATGATCTAGCATCCATTTTTTATTGTTAGTTTTATTTCTGTTTATTGTATTGATAGGGAAAATATCATCTCTGCACTGGATCAAAATTTGTATTAAGCATTACTTTCTTAAGTACATTTTTGGAAAGTAGTCTTAGGCACAATTAAATTGTAATACAACTTAGAAGTCAAAGCAGGACTCACCCAATTAGCCTTCCTTGGTTTATTGCCATAGTCTTAAACTACTGCTTCACTGTGTGTTCTTTAGCACTTGGACCATCTTTTCAGTTATGCAGAAACAGAGAAACTACAGTGTTAAGAGTAAAGATTTCCAGTCAGACAAGTCTAGTTTCAAGGCTTAAAGTTCTTTTGTACTAGTTGAGTGACTCCTCCAAGCAACCCACCATACATATCTACTTAAAAAACCTGTTTTATGAATTAAACAAATAATTTTTGTAGCCATGCTTAGCATAGGTCCTGGCACACTAGAAGAGTTTAATAATCATTAGCTAGCATTTTGTTACATAAAGTGTATGATCTGGATATACAATTTAATTCACATAACATATTAATTCTTTATTCAAAATTATGTTTCTATACTTATCCATTTTAAATGTGATTGAGGGTAGAAATTCACTTTATTAACTGAGCTATATTTTTCACACAGCCTTTGGGATCAGTTTTTAATTTCTTTCTTCTGTTAGTTTATTATCAAATAAGTTATTCACAATTATTCAAGTCATAAGCTTGCCTAATTCCTAACAAACAGATTCATTAATTGATTAATTAAGAACTGATCTTAAAAATAAAAAGTCTGCAAAGTCTAGATAAAGAAAGACAATTGGAAGGGATGGGCGAGAGGAAGTCAGTCCATAGAATGCTGACCTTTCACCAGATACTGGGTTTTCGGCTTCCCTGTGGGGGGATTAAGAAGGAAGCAATCTCTTAGATGTCCACTAATGCCATGACCTGTGGTTTCTGCTGAGCATTTCCTCCCAGTTATGGTGACTTCTCTATCATTTTCATGATATGCTTACCTATTTTCCTATGCTAGCTTGACAGCTTGTTCATGTCCTTTGGCCTTGACCTTGGCTTTGACATCCACAGGAGGTAAGCAGGCTGTCAATATTATCATCAGAATAGTGCAAAGACCGTCTGGCAGCTAGAATCTGGGACAACTTTGGCAGCTCCTGCAGATTTGTATTTTCTATGTGATTATTCAGTTGGCTCCCCCCCATCCTAAAATGTTAGAAGGCATCCCGATGCTAGAGGGCTAATACATATAATTAGAGAGGCGTGGTTTTTGCTATTCCCATCCCATCAGCCCAGCTTGACTACCAGTGCATTACTCATTAGGAGTCATGAGCTCTGACCTACTGGATACCCAAAGGGCTCAAAAGCTAGGGGTGGACAGCTTGGAAGGGAGCCAACATTGCTCTGACCTTGGGTGGTCAAATCAACCCAAACAAGATTTATATTCTGCATCTTACATTTTTTTTTAATAAAAGATTCCACATTTTGTGTTTCCATGAGACCCATTATTTTTAGCTATGTTTACTTTTTCTTTATTTTTTTACATTTTGAAATCTAGGGAGCAGTGTAATGTAGCAATACAACATAGCAAATTAACAGTTTCCAAAAAGGATTCAGAAAATAAAAAAATAAGAAAATGAATATTAAGAAAATGCCCTT
>PVIJ01007814.1:16043-79535 GCA_004024925.1 Scalopus aquaticus
GGCGGAGGGAGGGAAGGAAAAGCGCACAAAATGGAATAGAAAAGAACACAAGGGACCATGGAGATGGATCACGGGTGAATTGGTGGTGGGCTACCCAAGGGGAATACAAATGTAAAAGACATAAATAACAATAAAAATATATATATTAAAAAAAAAGAAATTCTTACTATTTGTTTAATAAAAGCAAGAAAGGGCCTCCCCGGTGGCGCAGCAGTTAAGCGCTGTGCTGTGGAGCTGTCTGGCAGCAGGGACGCGAGTTCGACGCCCGGCCGGGGAGAATCCCACATGGCGCGGCAGACCTCTCCTGCCTTGCCCGCTGCTCCCCTCAGCAGTGTGTTTCTGATCTGCCTGTTCTGCTACCCGCTCCGTCTCTGGTGAATCCTCTTGCCGCCCCACGCCTCTGGCCTGTACCCCAGCTTGTATGTATAAATAAAAAATGAATCTTTAAAAAAATAAATAAATAAAAGCAAGAAAATGATTGAAAGCTTCCCAACAATATCTCTACTCATGTTTCTGATATTGAGAAGTGTCCCAGAAGATTTTCCCAATAGTGACATTATGTCCGCGTGCTAGCTCCCCCACTCCTCCAAGTCGCTGTTCCCCACAGATGTCAGTGATGTCTGAAAATGGCGACCAGTGGTATGGAGGCAGAGAAGGAAGGGGAAGAAAGAAAGGAAGTGAGGAAGGAGAGGAAAGGAGAGCAGAAGAGAAGGGGAGAAGAGTGGAGGGGAGGGGAAGGGATGAGGAAGAAAGAGGATGAGGATGGGAAGGAGGAGGAGGCGGAAGAGGAAAAGGGCAGAGAGAGCGCACCCAGGAGAGCAAGAGAGCAAGTGCACAAGAGAGAGTAACAGTTGAGAGAGCTGGAAATTGGAATAGGGCAATAGTACAATGCAATAGTTTTTAAAATTTATTTTGTACTCATCAAATATTTTATATCCTTCTTCCCCACCCCCATCCTCTCCCCATCATGAGTCCTGTTTTTGGAATCCTTACTGCAATAAATAATAATTTCATTGTTCTTCCAGATGATTCATTGAGAGACTTTAGGATCACACTTGCTTGCTTGCTTTTTCTTAACACTTTGTGGTCCGCTCACGTATTAGTACGTGTTTTTGTCACCAGTATCAGGTGACCGCTCACATATTAATATGTGTTCATCTAGTCTCCGGTTTTTCACGCCACGGTGGATTTATTTGGAACTATTAGGAGCTATTTCTTTGTACTCAGTCTAGAAGCTTTAATCTCTATGCATTTCAAATTTCATTAAATTATATCCAGTAGTTCAGTAGTTGTGTGTGTTTTATTGAATGCTTATACCATTCATGCGGTGGCACAGAAAATGGCCAGCCCCAAGGGCTGGTAAATTTAAAGGGCACCAGCACACAAAGTGTTAACATCTCACATCTGCAAGTTCAATTGCCTTTATACTCTAAATATCTAGAATCCAGATGAGAGACGCTTGGGGAAGGCGCGCCTGGTCCTTGACAGTGACTCCAGCACTCCTTATCTTGACCTGGTACATTGTGAATTCCAGGTCTCTTCTCTCCTTCTGTCCCAGCTCTCTGGGACCTGCCTCATCCCTTTTGTGTGGTTCCCTGCCAGAAGGTGACTTAGACTTGTGGCAAAGCTTTTGGGCCTCAGCGGCCCACTTGGGGCTGAACTTGTTTGGCTGGGCATTTGCCCACGAGGAAATGGGTAATTCGGGCAGTTTCATGGGGCATCTGTTACTTGAAATCCTTTCTTCTCCCTCCCTCCCTATGCACACTAATTAAAGATCTTTCACACTGAGGAAAAAAAAAATACTTGGAATCCTATGATTTCTATCAATATCACAGTGATACAGACTACTATCATTTTATGCCAGGATTTTTGTTTTAGCTTCCTAAGTGGTTTCAGGTTTTCATCCCTGACATCCATCAGTTAAAGTGTCAGTGGAACAGCAAGAGACATTCTTTTAAAAACATCATGCCACTCTTTTGCTTAAAAAAATGAATAGCTTCCTATCTCGCAGTGAAGAAGACATTATTGAGAATTATGAAGTGCTATCTATTTAATTTTTTAATCCCCCTCCCTCTTTATTGAGGCAATATTGATTTACAACACTGTGTATGATTTAGGGAATAGTTTCACACCTCATCAGATGTCTGTTACCACCCCACCCCCACCTTCCAAGTACCCGTAGTCCTTGACCAAAGGCCTTTATGTTCCTTTCCTCCTTTTTCCCAATCTCCCTTCCTCTCTAGTAGCCTCAATTCTGCAGTCATATTCACCTTTAGTTCCACCTCCTCAATCACATCACCTCTTTCTGAACTCAACTGTCATTATTTTCCCTCTGGTTCACTCTGTTTAGCAATTCCTCAATCATACCAAGAATATTTTTGCTTCATGAACTTTGAATTTAATATGGTCTATGCCCTCGTTCTGGAAATGTTCCTCAGTTTTGTTCAATTAACTTTATATCACTGAAGTCTCCCCTGACCATCTTCTTATCACATCTGAAATATTAGATATTTTCTTATTTATTTCCGTTCATTGTCTTGTGAGATTCCAGTCTCATGTCGTATTAGTTGGTTTTCTTTGACTTTTCTCCATCAGGAGAAGGTGAAGACACCCCAACACTACCAGGTGGAGGCAGAAGTGTAGATTCCCCACTCATCCTCAGGAGACACACGAGGGAGTTGAGCTCCTCACGATCACTGGACAGCGGGGGGTGTTTCAGCTTCCCAAGTCATTGCCACTGACCCCCTGAGAAAGGCGTCCTTGTTGCCAGTGGTGATGATGCAAGTGCACTGGGCTTCCCCTTGCGTCTCCCACTGATGTGGGGTTGAGGGTATACCTTGTGAGTGCTGAGTGGATGGAATCCATGAGTCCCATGTAATGACACCAGAGATGAGGTAGGGAGTCTCATTACTCCCTGGGAGGGAATGAAAGGCCCACCTCTCTATTTGATCTTTTCTGACATTCCCTTGGGTGGAAGGGTGAGCGGCTTGGCTGTAGCCTGGCAAATGTGGATGTCTAGGTTCCCCACGTGGCCTCTGTTCCTGTTCATGATACTTTTCCTATGGCATTTTTGTAGCGTACAATCATACTTTTCTAAAAGTTTTCTGTCTTATTAAATGTTCTCTTTTTCTGGTATTTTGACTAGAGAGTGTGCTATTTTTACGGTTTGTTGTTTGCACCTGTTACTATTCAGATTGGTCAATATCTGCAACTCAGTTTGAGATGTATGAGATACAGAGAAAACCCTGTGATCCCTGATCTTTTCCTTGGTAACAAACTTCTTTGCTAATCTGTCTTCTCCTCTCTACCTTTCAGAGTATGCTTATGTTTTACATATAATAGCAAGGTGCTTTTTTTTTCAGTCAGGCTTAGGAAGGAACAGGAAAAGCACATCTGCTCTGTCTTCCTGAAGTCAGAAGTCAGTAAAGATTTGTTATTGTCTTTAAGTAGTTTGTATCATCTACAACTCTGTGTGCATGGACAATTCAGTAATTGTAAGTTTCTGTTTTGGTAGTTTTAGATAAATCCATAATGCAAATTAGAAATAGAGTAAACTTTTATTTAGTATGCACCTCAGAATAAATGCCTTATGATATAGTTTTGGTAAATTGTTGGCTTAAGACAAAAATAATCATCACCATAATTTTTAGAGTGAATGATACAGCAGGCTATACCCTGAGATATCCTTTATATCAATGTTTTAAAATAGTAGATATAAAGATTTTTAGGCGTGATAAATATTAAATATTATTCTTTCCACTACTGATACTATATCTTCTGCCAAGACACAAAATTCTTCCCCATGCCCTGTGGAAAATTTATTGGGTGACAGTTCTTTTTAAGGTAACTGTATTCATCCTCAGAAAAGCTATGTAGGGGCACCAAAGAGCTATGCCAAGGTGTCCAGTAAAAATTGGTTCTGGTATTTTAAGTGAGACAAGCATTTGTTGCCTAGGCCATATTAAGATTTATTTTAAACTTTCAGACCCTAGGAGAGAATCTTGACATTTTGGGGTATATACATAGATAAGATGAACATTACTAGGAAAAACTTCGACAGTATTTTATATTTGTGGGTATAATATTTGAAAGTTCTTTAAGGTAGTTTTAAAAAAAATTCTAACCTTATAATTGTCATTCTAAGTAAGTGAATAGCCTCATGAATTGTTCAGATTTCTATAAAACTGCCTAGTAAGTGTTCAAAATTGTGGCAGTATGCTCAGGAGAGAGAATAGAATTACTCACGAGAAACAATGACTTCCTAATTATGTTCAAAAAGTGATATTGTGAGATTAAGCCATAAATTTAAAAAAATTTTTAAGAGTTTCCCCTTCCATTGATCTATAATCTATGAAGAACAAAAACACAACACAGTGAAAAAGGATGAGGATCAGGTTTGGGACAAATAGATTCCTCAACTTGCTGATTAACCAAGATTTATAAGGCAGTGTCACAAGTGTTATATCAAGTTCTTACAAAAGCCTGAGAGTATTTTAGTATACATTCAAAAAGTCAATAATAAACTCCTTTTGTAGACAGTATGTGGCATAAATCCCTATGACTGTAAATATAAAACATTCAATTATATTAGTTGTGCTATCATCATCTGATTGATTAATCACTCCTTCATATCAAAGTATAGCCTTAACTCCTAATTAAAAATGAAGCAATTTGATATGACTTTCAGAGAGCCAAAAAAGTGTTGTTGATGTTCTGTATATCTTTCCTATATTTTCATGTTTATTAATTGATTCTATAGTATCTCAAAAATCCCTTTAGTGAAGCAATATCTACATATTTACTTTGAACGTAGAGAGGATGCTTTTGATGTACATTAGTAAAGGTGACCCAATAACTGGGCTAGCAATACAAAAATCTAGGATATAACACTAAATGTCATTAGTCCAGAGTCATATTATTCTAGCACAAATCACTTAAACATACTATAACCCAGTCTTCCTGCCATAAAATATGAGTGTTGCCTCAGATCAGCAACATTCAAGCCATGACCTCTGGAGCACTAAATTTCACAGTGGCGCATTGTCAAGGCTGCCACAGCAGACTGGACATTAAAAGGCTTCCTCTTTCACCAAAGCAGCCTTAATTCTGTCTAGTTATAAATCAGGTCTCCACATAAAATTTACATTAAGAAATAGATTTTTCTTTTAGGAAACAAAGTTATGAAGGCATATATGAGGTACTGCCTAGATGCTTCCTGCTCTGTATTTAAGGGATACATCAGAGATTGCAGAAAAATAATTTTAAGTCAAAAAATAAAATCCTTAATCAGAATAGTTGAGATTTTCTATTGTAAATTAGAGTTGTAAAACTAAGGTCTGGGATTTTATTTTAACGGAGTTTTAAGTGGTTGATTTTAAGTAACAGGAAATCTATTCATTTCACAATGAGCAGAATTAGGTCCAGCCAGTTTTATAACTTAATCTTATTTTCAGTTTTAGTCAAAATTCAAATGTGCACAAAAGTCCCACACAAGAGGCCACTTTCTTTTAGTAGCTCTTTTAAAAAATCAATACATCTTGGATTCAGAGTGATTTTGATCAAGAAGTAAATACACATTTATTAAGAATTACTAGATGCTGAGCTCTGTATTTCCTGAGGAAGAGTAGCAGACCTCTAGGCATAATTTCTTCTTCAAACAGCAGGGTTGTCTGGTTGATTCCAGGAATGGTGCAGAACATATACAAGTTTAACCTGAAACATCTTGTCACACCATAAAGCAAGCCAGCAAATCATCACGACTATTGAAAGCATGACAAAAGGACTTGTGGGCCATTCTCAAGAAGCACTCGCTTGCCAAGAATGGCACAACTTGAGCAAAACAACAATAATAATAACAACAATGGATTGAGCCATCAAATGTATGCTTAAATCTTTGAGCTCATGATCATATTCCCTCTTCTCATTGCCTACAAGCAAAATAAAACAACTCTACCATGTCTGTCACTTTTGAATACTGATGAATAAATGGAAAGGAATGATTTATCCCTTGATAAAGGACTACCACTTGGTATAGCAATAATTATTGAAAAACTTATTTCTTTGAAAATATTACAGCCAGCTAACAAAGAGTTATAATAATAAAATATCATCATTTCCATATCTAGTAGAAGTATGCATCACGGCAATGGTAGTTAGTAGCTGCTAACATTACAAAAAAGAGGAACAGCCAGATATTGTGTGCTCAGGATAGAGGTATACAATAATCAATAAGTAAACCAGAAAATTGGACATGAATCAATTTACTAAACAATGCCTAATATCTAAGTACACATTTGCAGGAAACACAGGTAATATAAAAACATGATCAGTGATACACAGATATCCAATCTACAAAAGTCAAAATATGTACATACAACAACTTTATATAAATATCTTAAAGAGATAAATTGTGATTTAATGGTTGAGTGAAAGAGAGGAATTTTAAGTCTTAAGAGAATAAAAAATCTATAACATATCAACAGTATTTCAGTCATAATACATAAAGTATTAAAAGATGATTGAGAAAATCTGAATGCTGACTGGATGTTTTAGGATATTAGGGACTTAGGAACTTTAGAGCAAGTGATATGTATGTGTTCAGAACCAGCAAAGAACATCATTATGATGGTATCGGAGAATCACATGATTTTTAACTTTGGAAATTGCTTTCAGTTTATTTTTTAAGGGTTAAGATGCTTGTAATGAACTGAGAGTATGTATATACACATATAGATGTGTTAGAAAAGGTCCATATTACTATTGACAAGAATGAATAAGAGACCTTAGATTTTTCTCTTGCTCATGATGAGAAACTCCCTCCTTTTTTAGCCGCTTATCACTCCCAACCCCACCACCATAATCTGTGTTGACACTATCAGGAAGTCTCATTATCACACTTATGACCTTTTACATCAGTCATCCAGAAGTCCAGGGACTCGTAGGTCATTTCTCATCCTAGATTCTAATTCCTGTCTGGCTCTGTGAGCAGAGTGATATCCTCTTCCTTCTAGCTCTCCCTAAACAACTTTCCTAAAATTAATTTTTCCTCAAAGTACTTTTGATATACTGTGGATTTTACGTATTTGACTATTCTACTCCCTCACCCTTCGTCACCATTCATACTCTAGAATGTAAACTGTATGGTGGAATCAAATTTTACCTTTTTGTTAATGGGTATTTCCCCAGTGTTTAGGACAGTATCTGGCACAATAAACATTTATTGAATGACTAAATGAAAAAATAACGATACTAACAGGGCTTGTCTATTGACCCTGTACTTCAGAGTAAGGGAAAAAGAGCGGTTGAGACTGATTTCAGGTGTTTGGCTTAAATGACCTAATAGTATATTATTAAATATTTGCTAAAATTAGATGTTGTTTCCTTGTTTATGCTGTACTAATTTTGGTTTTTAAAATTTTGGTCAGAGAGCATTCCCATGACACTTTTTCTTGAAAAATGTCACAGAGATTTAAACGTGACTTTTCCTCTATACAGTAGTCAACAGAAGGAATCTGATAATTCTATTCTTTAGAAATCCAAATTTCCAAGAATTTCAAAAATTATTAGTTGTATGGTAAGTATTAGGGAGTTTGAGACCATGAGATGCATTTATTTTTCACATATTGTCCTGGGACTTTGTCATCTTAACAGGGAAGAAAATAAAGGACGAAGCAAAGAAGTTTGGAGTTGGGAAGAAAAAGTGAAGAGATAGTGTGTGTTTTGGTATTTCTAAAGAAAGAGTACCTCAACAAAGTAGTATAGACAGATGTGAAAAAAACACAAGAAAATTGGGCCATGCCTGAGTATCATCTCTGTTGGAGATGAAACATCCATAATCTAGAACTTCAGGCCATATTTTAAGGTATTTTATTTTCCATAAGAAGTTACTTGATATCTGACTTTTCAATAAAAAAATTACTTCAACTCTCTTTACCCTATGTATACACTTATTGTCAATATACATATTATTTAAACATACATAGACAAAGTTTTCTTTATATATATATATATATATTTATTTAATTTATATCCTTTACATTATTTTGTATCCCCATAGTTTTCCCACCGCCAATTCACCTGTGAACCATCACCATAGTCCCTTGTGCTCTTTTCTCCTCTATTTTGGTCTCTCTTCCTCCCCCTCCCCTTACAAAGTTTTCTATGAAATATTTTACATTTTGGTTCCTGACTTACTTTGTTACTGCAAATCATTATATATAACTATATGTAAATGGCTATGAAGATAGAAAGATTTAAAAACTATGTAATTAATCAGGCAAAGAAGTTGAGTAGAAAAGTGAAATGGAGTTGTCATCTATTGTCACATACAATATTTATATGCCTTGAAACATTACAGGTGGTCATTACTACCATCCTGGGAAATATTTGTCATTTTCTCAATTTTACAGATGAGGATAAGAAATAAAGTCACTCAGCTACAATATGAGGGAAGGGAAGTCTACTCTTTGTTGTCTGACTTCAAATGGATTGATTCTCACATATACTTCTTACACTTCTCGGAAAGAAAAACAGTTTATGTGTATTAGGTTCTAAAAGCCTCATGAAATGAAGAACACGGTTGTCATGTATGCCAGCCCCCCCACGCCTTGTGGGCATTTATATGATTTTACTAAATCCGGCTTTGAAGCAACACATACACTGCAAGGAAGCAGTTGTTTTGTGAGTGTTTGGAGAAGGAGGAGAGAAAGCAAGAATGCATTGTGGGAGTGCAGACAAAGAGCAGTGTTCATAGCGTGCATCAGTGACTAAGAAAGAGCTCAAGCTCCAGAAACAAAGTGTGAGAAATAAAGCAATACACAAGGCTAGCCTTGTTTATAATAAACTGTAGAGACTAGGAGTTTCCATCACATTTATCATGCTCAAATACTTATAAAAATTACTTCATATTGATCTATTTACCTGTTATTCAGTGACATGAACATATTTATTCACTGCCTAAAATTAAGCAAGGAAAACAAAATAAGAGAAATTCACGAGGCGCTTTTCCATGAAAAAAAAGCAGTGTGTAAAACACGCAGCTGTACCATGTAGGACAATGGAACATGCCACTGAGAGGGCCAAAAAGACATTGCTACCCCTTCTTCCATTACATTGTAAGTTTAATAAACTGACCTACCTGGTATTTATTTTTGGCATGGTAGGCATAACTTTATTTTATTTTCTAATTTCTAAATGAGTGGCCTGGCCAATGAACTTTTGGAACACAAGCATTCTTAAATATGACTTTGATTACAATATGACCTCATAGTAAAGTCAGTAAACCGCATTATACACCTTATACACCAGTTATTGGCATTGCTTCAAAACAGCTCCTTTCTTGGAGAAGTAGAAACAGTTTTAGTACAGTGTCTGCTACTTCATGGGATTCAAGATAATTAAATCAACTCTGAACTTAGTCTTTAACATAGGCTCATTGAAAAGATTAAATGAAGTAATGTTTAAAAAGCTTGGTGGTTGGGGTATGATAGGAATTCCATAAAAGTATTTGTTATTCCTGCTTTTTAGCTCTTAATTGGGAGTCGGGATGTATATGGAGGAAAAGGAGATTAGGAAGAGGAAAGAAAAATGGATACAGGAGAAACAAAAACTAAGACTGTGTAGGGCTATTATTGCAGAAATGAAGAAATCAAAACAGATCATAGGATTCAAATCTTTGAATTATCCAGCAGATCATGGGCTACGGAAGAAATTTATCATAATAAATCTGATAATTAGTGTTACTATCTTTCAGAAGTGAGTTATTCTATATTTCAGTGTTGAACCTGTATTTTTATTATTTTGTGGGAAAAGGAAAATACTTTGGAGTTAGTATAAATGAATCAATAAATATTGCTGATATTTAAATTAAAAGACTCTTAAAAGTGAGAAACAGGATAAGGCTTTGTTTTTGCTATCAGTGTTTACGTGAATACTGTTTTTATTTTCTTCAGGGTAGTGCACAATTGCAAATTTCCAACTACATGAAAATCCATATATAACCAAGAAGTGCAGCTGAGTTATAGATTAAGTATTCCCAAAGATAGATAAATAAAGTTCCCTTTCCTTTGTATTGACAATTGATGGAAAGAATTAAATTGTATATTAAGCACCTAGCTTTCAAAATAAAGTTGGTAAAGTGATGTTAAGTATTTTAAATATAATAGTTATAAATAATGTTTAAAATATGCTTTTTCTATGAGTAAAAAGCATTCCAGATATGATTATGTATGTACTGTAGGACTTTCTGTGTAGATGAAAAAATATGCTCACAGAATACCAGTTTAGCACAGTAGAAATGTTGTAACTGTAAGAAATATTTTTATGTTTCTGAAACTTGTTCCTTTGGAAAGTGACTATCAGGTTTCTATCAGATTTAATCATGGTATCTTCTGATAGTCTGTAATTCATTAAACATGCTCCTTGGTCAACACAAAATCAGAAAGTTTAGCTTCCTTTAGTAAGTCAAGCAGGTTTGTATGTATAGTGTGCATGTGCACATGTATTCAACAAAATCATGGTTTATATTTTGCAAGAATTTCCATTTACTGGACTAGCCTGGAAGGAGAAAAAGTAGATTGTTGTTGTTTCTCACCTCACCTCAGTGTTTTCAGTGTCTGGAACTTCAAGTTATCCCAAGTCTGGAATTCATTACATACAAAACGATTGGAATACTTTGCAATTTTAGAGATCTCAGTCCTTTAAGAAATGCCAGAAACAACAGACACCACGGCAGAGGTCGTCTTCCACAGTAGAAGGAAATTCTGGAGAAAGTTCATAAATAAATATAGAATTATGATTTGAAATGCTCCAGCTCTTTGTGATTGTTATAGAAAATTCAAAGCTTCTAAAACATTATTTAATTTTAATGAATGGAAGGTGAGAAAATAAAAATGATTAGTTTACTGTATGTAGGAGTGTATACTGTGATAAAAATGAGAGTATTTACCATAAATTAACTTGATTTCTAAAGAGCAGAAATTAACTCAACATTGTGAGTGTTCAAATGAGCCTTTTGAAAAATTCTCTCCCCTTTCTTGTTATTCCCATTATGAATTAATGAGAAACTTACTGGAGGTAGGAGGACAGTGGTGTAGATAAAAAAAGATACTTCGACATTCAATATTTTATCTAGAAAAGAAAGATCATTTAAATATTTTTTGTCTCATACCTATAACCAGGTGGTAGTCTACACAATGTCAGTGAAACATATCATAATCTATTAATAAGATCCAAAGACATGGTGAAAGGAGTGACTGTTTATTTGCTAAGTATTTGCCACCCATGACCTAGAACATTGCTGGTATTTAATGAATGTTGAAAATGTCATGGGACAATCAGTATTTGTTATTAATAGCTTTCTACTTCGTGTAAACACAAAGTTTAGAAAAAAATCATTTTTTTGGAGTTTCTTGTTATATTGCTAACTCTTAATTCTGATGTTGTCCAAAGACTGTGGTTGTGTTGGTACAACAGAATGGTGAAATGAAAAATCTAAGAGTGCCTTAATAGAAGAAAAACCAATCTCTCCCACTCATCTTCTGGAATTTCTCTCCTTTTATTTTCCTATGTTCCTCTCCCCAATCACCATCTTCTCTGATCTCTCTTCCCTTCTGAACAGTATTATTTAAAAATGTTCTTCTCTTTGAAGCAGCTAAATTTGAATTGTTATATGCTGTGTATCAGTTCCAAGTTTATCAGCAAATACTTAGCAGGAAGCTATCCCTCCTAAGTGCACTTGGGGTTACTGGCAGCTACTCGGCTTTGGAAGACTGCCTCCCTTTTTCTTGGTTAAATGATGCCACTTGAAAAGACAAAATACCACTGTAATTCCTGTTGAGTTGGGACACCAGTTTTTATCTAGCACACTATGATTTCATGAAAGCATAAATCAAACTCAAGATAAAATCTGAGTCAGCTGTTCCTACTTTTGTATTGAATCTAATTAAAGGCATGAAACAAATGCTTGTCACAATTCTGTCTCATTAAAAAATAGATAAATAAATATTAAGACAAAGACTTGGAAGATATAGCAATTTGACTGACAATAGGTAATTTTATCCAGAGGGACCTCGGTCAACTAACACCCAGAAAATCAATTTAACTATAAGTAGCAGAAAGCATGTTAAACATGCTACATGCTAAAGGATTCAAATTAATTGTGCTGTGGGGAGATATTAGGACTGGGCTGTCAAATAAATCATAGCTGTTTATAATGTTACAGGTATACTAAGATAATATTTTTTGATTGTTGTTTTTCTTAATTCATAATACAAGTGAGTGCTAAAAATGTATTTCAGGCAAATATATAGTAAATGCTGTGGCACAAAGTGCAACAGATTACTTTGGATGTATGATGATTTATTTAAATTTGACGGAACAAATACAATATTTACTAGTTGCATATCATATGCGGTGATGATTTACTCCAGCAGCGAGACATCACCTAGAACAGCATCTGCTTCTGGAATCACCACACCTGGTTAAGCTTAAGTAAGCACCTGTTGTTTTCTACCACCCCCTCTTTCTTTGCACTGGACAAACTGGTGAGTGAAACTGGGGTATTCTAAGGATCATCAACCTTGCATTTTCTGTCTAAACAGTGGTACAGATTCTTATGACTCTGCAAATAATACAGCACCTTTTGATGTAAAATTTTAATTGGGAGGAGGATTTCTGGACCTTCCTCCAGGAAGAGTTTATTGTATAGGTTAGGAGTCTTCTGAAGTGTCTCCTGCCTGTTTCCCAGAAGGCCTGGTTATCAACAAAATACAAACCAGGGTGTTTTTCACAGATAAAAAGAATATCGAAAAATAAAACTTACTAGATTTTTTAGTACTTTTGATAAATTCATTTTGTTATATTGTTGACCTTATAGTTTTCAAAACAATTTTCAAATATAGTTATTTGTAAACATTTAAAACTACATCTGTATAGAGTGTAAAATATGTGTTAATTATATGAATTTTGATAATAAATTGAGTAGTAATTATCAGCATTTTTTCAATTTGATTGTATAGTATTCTGCTCAAATATTATCAGTTACTCTATTTCCACTCAAATTCAGAGCACCATCTTAAATTAATATTTTATAAGCTAAAAAATCATCAGTGTCATCTTTGTCTGTGATTCATGTTTTATGATTTTTGATCTTACTATTTTGCCAAATTGTAGATGCTGTAGCCTCAGAGAACCTCTCAATTTCATTTCATTTGTATTCAGCATCATGTTCATAACAAAAATCGTGCATGTTATTCCTGACTTCAAATTAGCCAGGGTGGCTTTGTGCCTGCAGGTCCTAACAAGGGTTGTGGGATGTGACCAGCGCCCCCAGGGGTGGTCGGTAGCTGCACTGTCATCTATTTCTTCCACTCCCACTTGAAGTAATTACATGTTCATAGCTTCTCATGTCCATGCTAACTTGTTTTATCAGAGAATCCTTAAAAGGGAGGTGTTAGGCTCATCAACTCTGAACCATCCTGGGGGAAGAGATGCATGTTATTTCTGGTCACCTGGCAAAGTTAACCATGAACTACAGTAAAATGTCAATTTATTTCATGACATGTTCCTCATCCTACTAGATGAGCAGATATACTAAACATTTCCCGATTTAGTTAACTGCAATTTTATATAATATGCTCCATTCTTTATTAAAAATGAAAAAATTCGTGACAAATACTGAGTCTGAGAAACACACTGGGGAAATTATGAAATACTATGTTGGGCTAACAGGGACTCCTAGCACAGACATGAACTGGGTAAGAATGTTCATGGTTCCATGGAATTGACTGTTGCAGATCTTAAATATCCATTTGCTGTACATTCAGAGGCGGATCCAAGTTGGATGGGGCTTGAAGCTTGTGCAGTATGGGAAGCCTCTTCAAGACAAAGAAGATAGCGGATCTGGACAGTTCATCAAAGAAAAATACATGGAAAAATGGTCATCGTTGCTTTTAAAAGGGAGATGCATAGTAAAACCACACGGAGTATCATCTCACACTTTGAGAAAGGCACGCTATTAAAAAAAATATGAAACTCTCACTAACAAGTTCTGGCTAGGATGTGGAGAAAGAGGAAGCCTGTTACACTGTTGATGGGGATGTAAGTTAGTGCTGCCATTTGAAAAAGCAATCTGGATTTACTTTAAAAAACCACAAATGGAACTACAGTTTGACTCATCAATCCTACTCTTGGGCATTTATTCAAAGAACATGTAATCATCAAGTCAAAGGAGTGCTCCACAGTGTTTGAGTGCTTTTTACAATAGCTAGGTCTATTTAATCAACGTAAATGCCCATCAATAGAAGATTGGATCAATAAGATGGGGGTATATCCATATTAAGGAATACTATTCAGCAGTAGGATAGAAGAAATGTTGCCTTTTCCAGCAAAATTGAAGGTGTTCAAGGGAATTATGTGAAATAAAGTGCATTAGAATAATGAAGCGAACTGTTGGACATTTACATAGTAGATGATTTGATAAAATACTTATAAAAACTAGTGGTCATTCATAAAATCATGTGTCTGAGGTTAAGAGAGAGGAAGGAAGAAAAATAGATCAACAAGGCACAAGGGATGGTGGTGGAGAAAAAAAAATAAAAACCACCAAGTATTTTTTTTAAAAGAAAAAGAAGCTAAATGACATGTATAATTTTTTTTAAAAATAGTGACACTTTGCTAGGGTCCTCCCCTTCCAAAGTTAAGGACCCTGCACAAGTTAAGGATCCCCCAACTTGTGAGATGGTGGTAAAACTGCCTGTATTCCCCTTAATGACCCTCAACCTCAGTTGACAATATTGGTTTTCTGATCTAAATCCCTAGGAACTGGGTTTGTTTGGAAATAGTGGGCACAAGAAAAGGGGTGAGTGAAGGATATAGTAGAGAAATAAGGGAACCTTTTTTGTGCACGAGGAGGAAAGAAAGCTAGTTGAAAAATCTAGGTAATCAAATTCCAACCCATCTAGCAAGTTCTGTTAATTCAGTCTTCCTTAAAGTGGATGCATTCTCTCCACCATTCCAAGAGCCCAGTGCATGAGGATTGGCTCAGTGAGAGAATGGTGCTGCAGGCCTAGATTGTAGTGTGTTGGCTTACATCTGCTGTCTGTTTGTCAGTCTTTAGTTCTGCTATTGTGACCAAGATATGCACATACCTGGAATCTCGCAAAGCAAGAACTGAACTTTTATCCCTTCTTGACCACGCTTCTGTGATATTGGAACTCTGATCTCTGAGGAAGAGACCCCTTCCCTCAAATGATGTTGGTTATGGAGAACAGGAAATCTGCAAACTATCTCTCATTGCTGCTACTCAAAACACTCAGTGTAGCAGTGAAGAACCACGGCTATGTGGTGATATGAATGGAAAACAAATGTGTTTCTTTTTCCATTTCCAGCTTTCTAGTGCCCACTCGTCCTCTCCATTGGAAGAACAGTGATTCAGCTGACAAAAACAGAAATGCGATTTGCAGAGTTCCAGATGCAAGTATAGAAGGGTCAGTTTTTAGCTGAGAGACAATGGTTTAATATGAGCACATTGTCAGAACCACACATACTATTTCACTGTTCCAGAATTAAATTATTCCTTCCATATATATTTTTCATACCAATTATATGCAGGAACTCTGAAGAGAAAAGTAGTGGACAGAATAAGCCAAGTGTCTGACCTCACAAAGTTTATATTCTGATGGGACAATAATAGCAATTCTAACAAATAAAAAGAAAATTTCAGTTAGTGATAAGTGCTGTGAAAACAGCAAAAGAGGAATTCTTTATGCTATTTTACATTGTTTCATAACAACTGTTGCCTGGTTGCCTAGAGTCTTGCTCTTAATGGGCAAATGGTTCTAAGTACCCACAACAGGTAAGTGCTTAATTAATTGTTTTGCCACTTAACCTGGTACAGTGAATTTCTAGATCCATTATGAGGTTATGAATGGGAGTTTCGCTGTTCTTAACTCTAACTCAGCAATTTAATCAACTTCAAATATCCCATATATTTCTGATGGGCTCTGTCTTAGTCTGAGGCTGCCATAATAAAATTCCACAGATCTGGTGGTTTATAAACAATACATATTTATATCTCACAGTTGGAAGCTGAGAGTTCAATTTTTGGGTGCAAGTGTCATGGGGTTCTGGTGAGGACTGTTTTGCAGGTTGCATACTCTGACTTCTCACTGAGTCCCCCCAAGGTGGAAGGGCTAGCAATCTCATGTGGCCTCTTGACAAGCACTATTCCCATTTATGAGGACTTCACCCTCAAACTAGTCATGAGGCCACTTCCTAATTCCATTACCTTCAGAGTTAGGATTTCATGAATCCATTTTTTTCTGATTTTATGAATTCATATTTTATGAAAATGAATTTGAGGGACACAAACCAAACACAAACCATGGTAGTTTATACTTGCACCTCGCTTCTTGCATGAGCATGTGTGTGTGTGTGTGCATGTGCGTGTGTGTATATATATAATATATATATGTTATATATTATATATAACGTATATTATATATATATGTTATATATATTATATATATCTCAAGATACCTAATTACAAGTCATAGAAACTAACTTTCGAACAAAGAAAACCCATAAGCTTGAAGAGTAGGCTGAAAAAAATAAGTTTGGAGAATACAGACACCAAGTATATTCAGGTTATTTTGAGACAGGAAGAGCTTAAAAGTCTCATTCACGTGTCATTTCTGAAATACATAAGCAAAATCATATGTATTTTTTTTTTTTGTCCTTATGGCACTCTAGTCAGGATTCAAAATTGCAGAAGAGAAGGAGCTCAGATCATGTGTTCTTCCCGTGGCTTTTCTGGAAAGGTGAGAAAAGTGATTTTTTTTTTTTTTAATTACAGATCTCCACCTCACTTCAGATTATGTAGGGGAGAACAAGAGAGATTTAATGCAGTGTGTCACTTAGACAATTCATAATGGGGAAGTCACCGCCCGAAATGAAGGTCAAGAAGAAACAAAAAAACACGTCATCTACACCATTTAAACTAATGCCTCCAAATAAACTGGAATGGACTTGATACGGCTAAATGGGTTTTAAATTCATACACATGCATTTGAAGGTGAGTCATACTCTCTAAATTAAGTAAAATGATTGAAGGGCAGAATTGCTATGCTCTTGTGTTGTCCTAGATTTTTCTTTCACACTTGTGCTTATCCACCATTTACACAAGATACATATGTCCATGGTGTTAACAATAATAACAGCTCTTTGCAGATCTTCACAGAGAGAATCATTTCTCATGATAGCCTGATTTTGAGAGGAGGGAAAGCTGCTCTTCATCTAATTTAAATGTTCACATTACTTAGTAACTTAGTAAATCAAGTTGCCTTTAGAAATAACTCAAACTTTATTTATTCTTATCCACTTCTTTCCTAACTATGTTTTCTGGGGGGAGGAGTCCCTAAGGAGTATTGCCTTTGTGCTCACAAATAGGTCCACTGTAGTTGCTGTTTCATGGAGCATGGAAGACTTTGCAGTGAGCTGCCTCTGTAAGACAGACAGGGCACCTCTAATTACACTCCATGACCCCTACTTCCTCTTAGAGATCACAAATCTGATGCGGGGGAATCATCATGTTGCCAAAGTTTTCTTGCGCTGTGTGTGTGGCAAGTATATATATATGAGTGTAGACCAGCAAGGCTAATCTTCACTTCTTTAGTGTTATATTTGGTATACAGATCCCAATAATCCTTTCCCTGTGTCAGCTAGGTTTCTCTAAATGGACACCAGTATTTCAGAATATATAACTATTGATTGTCTAATTTGTTTTTCAATTCCAGTAATGTCAAAACTTTGTCCTTTTGAAGGATTCTTTCTTTACTGTCTTTTTTTTTTTTTTTTTTTTTTGCCCAGTCAGAATTTTATTCAGAGCTCCAGGTCATTTACTTTAAAATTGAGTCCTTTGTTTACAAAAATTTTATGAAGACAATATATGAGTGGATCCTTATAAAGTCACTGCCAATGTTTGGGGATTGGTAGGGACCAAAACAAAACTCAAAATGCAAATTTTTGTCAATTGCTCGGGATAACTAGAATCACAAAAATTAACCTCCTTTAACCCAATTTATGCAACCTAATTGGTTCAGAGGCAAAAACAATAACTGGCTCATTTATAATAGAATGCAACTTCATTTCCAGACGTTCTCTGAAATTTCTTGCTAAAGAGGTGGAGAAAGTCCGTTCTGAGGCTGAAAGTTGATCAATGGCCTCTTTGTTGGTGACAGTTCCCACCTCCTCTCTCTCAGACAATAAGTCATGAGGTTTGGCCTTGAGTGAAAGGTTAAAGGAGAAGATGACTTTAAGGAAGGAAAATAAAATTCATTAGTTCTGTACTGGCAAATTATTAACCTCATTTTGTTTTATTCATTCACTCATCTGGTAAAGTGACATTTAATCATTTAGATAGACCAGAGACAAAATGTAGCTCTCAAAATTTTATATTAATAAGTTCTCAATCTTGATATGTAAAATTAAAACAGTATTTACATTACAAACATATGTGAGGCCCGTGGAGCACAGATCACAGGGCCCACATAGTATGCTCACTGCACGTTACAGAATTCACGTTACAGTCTGGGTAAAATATGCAAATCAATAACTATGATGCATTGTGATTATCCCTAGAGTAATGAAATAAATAATGATATACAGAATGCCCTCAGAGCACAGGGGAAGTAATTTTTGATCAAGCTGAAGGATATACCAAGGACTTTTTTTGTACCAGACATCATTCTATGTGCTTCAGTGGTGAACCTGAGAGGTGGGGCTGATGTTCTTATGAAGATGTCAATTGGGCAACTGTAACAGAAGTTCATTTCAGAAATAATAAGCATATTCAGAAAGCAAACTAAAGAAAATTGTAATGTGAGGAGGAAGTGAGAAGCTGAAATTGAAGAGCTGGTCAAATATTGTCTTTAGATCCACTCTCCATCCTCCTCTGCTTTGGAGAATGACTGTCTGCACATAAATTACAAACTTGTGGGGCATCCCACTAAGTTTGTCCAGAGGCAAACTCCAGTAAGAGGTTGGAAGAAGGAAGGAGGAAGAGGAGTGTTTCCACTTTGAGATCAAAATCTCTGTGTAGCTTATTAAACCAGAGAGAATTTATTAGGGAATTATTTAACTTTAATCAACTTTAGCTGTTAATGTCATTAAAGTAATGTAATAGATATCAAAAAAATTAATAAGATTTAAGATACAGTTTGGTTAAAACACAAACACAATTCTTACCTGTTAGAGTGCTATTCTTTAAAGCATTTATTTCCTTCTTCTCACTTACCTATTTTAAACAGGTAGTCAGCATAATATTTAATGTCAAGATACTAAATGTTTTACAGGGATTTCCATTATCAGATATATATATATATATCTCGATATATTTTCATATATTAATCAATAAAATTTGAACTGGTAAAGAGAATAACATTATAAAATGATAAGAAGAAAATATATATCATTTGTAGGTAATATAATGTGTAAGCATGAAATGAAATAAATTGAGAATAATGGCTCCAGAACACATGATTTCTTTTACCTTTTACCTTTTTTGGTTCATTCCTTAAACTCTTGAGCTCAAAGAGTACTGATTGTATATAGCAGATAGCTACTGGTATTTGTTGAATGAATGAGACAATTAATGTAAGTTAGTAAGACAGTTGGTTATAATATTAAAATTTAAAAACCTGGCATTTCAAATTTATGGTAAATATCCAAAAGTCTATTATAGCTTATACTAAAAATAAATGTATTCATAATAATAAGCAAAATGTATGATATTTTACAGGAAACATCATAGTGTTACTAGATAATACTTAATAATTACTTGAATGAGACCATGTGATTCAATTGTGAATAATAAAATCATGGCTAATGAAATAAGAAGCCATGACAGATAGTGGCTGAAAATTTTAGATTGTAACCAGGTTAATCATTCCCCAATTAATGTATAAATTTATGTAATCTCAAAAGTTTTACAGAATTGTTTAGTAGAATTTGATAAGCTTATTCTCAAATTGATCTAAAGAGGAGAAGATGAACAAACATAGCCAACAGTTTTGAAAAGTAAGTATAATTGTGGGAATATTTTAAACAGAGATAAAATTGAAGTTAGGTTTGAAGAACATGAAATACATTTTTAATTTCATTTTCTAAAATTCATCATTCTTTTATATATGGCTTCCTGTCATGATTAGTAAGGCATTCATTACTCTGAAATTATATTCATAGACCATATACATTAAAAAAACATTTAAAATAAAATATATACATTTTATTTTTATGCATTACTATAAGCCTATTAGATTGTTGATGTCACAAGAACCATTGTGTACTCCCAAATGTGAACTAATAGCTTTTTAAATGCATTTTCTTAAATTATATAAAAAACAAAATGTGGAGATACAAATCCAAATTAAAATACTACCTATAATATATATACTGTTTTGAAATGTAATTAGTTTCTTAAAAAATGATATATAAAACAAAATTTTGTGTTAAAATTCATTTGTGATAACAATGCATTTTATATATTTCCCTTATTGTGATTTTTATCATTTATGACTTCAATTTTTTCTCTTATGTCCTTTCATTTGACACTGTAGGACAGCCCTGAGTATGCCTTTCAGGGCAGATCTAGTGATAACAGAATCTGTCATCTTTTATTTTTATCTTGGAATGTCTTTAAATTCTCAGTTATTTTTGAAATAGTTATGCTAGATATAGTAATCTTGGTTGACAGGTTGCTTTTTCTTTTAACATACTGAATATATTGGCCTACTGCCTTCTGGCTTCTGAAGTTTCTGATGGAAAAATCTGTTGAAAATCTAATTGAGTGTCACTTGGATGTGATGAGTTTCTTTCCGCTTACTACTTCCAAGATACTCTCATTGATTTTTGAAAGTTGATTGTAAAAAAATCGTGGTGAGGTTTCTGGATTCATTTTTCTTGGAGAATTTTCCTTTTTTTTTTTTTTTTTTTGGTGTTTACATTCATGTATGTTATCATTTTGGGGAATTTGCAGTCATTTTATCCATTTTATCTTCAAATAATCTCTGTCCCTTTTTTCTCTCTTTCTGCTCCTTCCGGGACTCCCACAATGCATATGTTGCTCTGCTTCAGTTTTTTCTTTCTGTTCTTCAGACTCAAGAAATCTGCCTGTCAATCCCTGTAGTGAACTTTTCTTTTATGCTATCTCTTTGTTAATACTTCCATTTTTTCATACATTGTTCCCTTGACTTGCCCCAAATCTTCCTTTAATTTTTAGCTATTCTTAAGAGAATTGTATTAAGTCTTTATCTAGTATATCTGCCATCAGGTCTTTTTCATGAAGTTTCTGTTGCTTTATTTAATTTTTTTAGTTGATTATACTTTCCTGTTTGTTGTTGTTGAAGTACTAATTTCAATCTAATAATATGGTATTTGCTGTGCTTGTTCTTGTTTTGGCTTTTTTATTAAATTTTAAAAAATTATAGATTGTCTCTGCGCTGAGGATAATCCTGGGTGTAAATTTAAGGTCTTATTTTCTCAGGTCTTTTCTGAGTCTTTCTCTGGGCATGTGTGGACAGATCTAGATTTTCCTATATATGCAGTTGTTTTTGAATTATCATATATATATTTAAGATTTATTTATTTATGCATCCAAGCTGGGGTATAGGCCAGAGGCATGGGGCAGCAAGAGGGTTCACCAGAGACAGAGTGGGGAGCAGAACAGGCAGATCAATGGAAGCACACTGCTGAGGAGAACAGCGGGTGAGGCAGGAGAGGTCTGCCTCACCATGTGGGAATCTCCCCGGCTGGGTGTCGAACTTGCATCCCTGCTGCTGACAGCTTCACAGTGCAGCGCCTAACCGCTGTGCCACTGGGGAGGCCATGAATTATCTTATATTTGAAGAGAAAAATTAAGGATGGAAGAATGGTGCTGACTTTTTTAAATCTCCTGAAAGTCATTTTAGCTCAGGTGGGAGGAACTTACAACAATGGTGGAGGCAGAAGTACAATAATAATGTACCTCTGTGATGTACCTCTGTGATGAGAAGCAGGAATCAGCAAACAGAACTAATCCCCAATATTTGGAGGGTTCTACCCTTGCTCTCACAATCTTTATTTAAGCTTCTGCAGATACAGGTGTACAGCTACCTGCCACTAGACTGGGAGAAGGGAATGGGTAGCTGCTACTATGCTATGAGCTGAAATGATCCCAATTTGCCATCTAAACTTCCTCTGGAAGTTGCAAGTCTTCAGTGAACTGAAGAGCTCCAAAATATTTACATCAGATGGCTTCTGCCAGTATAGTTGTTATGTAGATGGGAAGATAGATTCCTGGTGCTTCTTACACCACTATCTTCCCAGAATCTTTGTGTGTGCTGTTTTTGACACATACGTTTTATACTAATATGTATTTGAATCAACTGAAATGTACATTTCTGGTTACTTTACTATCACAATTTGAATCTTTTCAGTGTATGCTTTTATAAATAGTTGCCTATATTTCAACCTGTTGTGATTTTAGTACTTACACTGTAATCTAAAAGCAAATTAATTTTAGTGAATATCACAAAACTAGACTGTATCCTCTTTTTCCTCAAATCATTCCCTAACCATTTGCTATGCAACATACTCTTTGCTCACTGACTTGAAAAGACACCTGTAAATGTAATTGATTTTAGAGTATGTCTGGTTTTTATTTTATTGCAAAGACTTATTCTCTTTCTCTGCTTAATACTACCCTAAATATGTCTAATGCTTTGAAAATCCCATTATTATTTTCATTTTAATGACATAACTTACTAATTATTTTAAAAGCAATTTATTAAGCCACAGAACTTTAGTTAAGATTTTTACATGTTTCTCCCCATCAAAATTGATAATGTAAACCATACAATTTTGTTTGAATATGAAAAATCCACTTGGGAAGAATAATGAGACTTTACATTATGGAAAAGGAATGTATCTTAATTATTCAAACATGTTTCATGCCTTTTATTAAGACTGGTGTTTCTTTAACACTATGGATCTTTGGCATTTCTTAAGTTTATTTCTATGTTGTTTTTAAGTTCTAGTTATAATTGAAGACAATTACAATTTTCTGTATTATCTTAAAGGGTATTACTGATGATTAGGAAAATAGTAATTTTTCCATGTTTACTTCACATCCAATTTCTAAATTTTATTAATTACGATGGTAATATGGTTGGCTCTTCTCTTCAAGGGGGCAATCTTATCAACTGAACATTGTACACACTGTAGATATGCTGGGTATGTGGATATTGTTCTGATTTTAATAGCTGTTGAGTTTCACATTAAGCATGATATTGACAGTTGCTTTCCAGATAATCCAGTTTGCCTGTGGATATAACACGGAGAGGCTGTGGGGTTGTCTTTGGCCAAGTATTCTTTTTTCCATTCCCTACATTGACTTCAACAGAAATTCATCTCTTAACTTTACTTCCTTACATGTGAAATACATGTTTCCTATATTCTGCTAAGAGATCTAAAATGTTTTATCCCATAAACATTTGTTTCACTGAGAATTTTCCAATAAGCTGTCAAACTTCAAGTCTCCCATCTATCTTTTTAGTTTTATTTCACATATGCTTGCGTCTGCTACATGGAGATTTTATTTTAGCTTCATATTAATCTTCTGCTGCTGTCTCCAACTTGATGTTAAGCAGAAGGAAATGGAACATTTTAAAAGATGTGTGGTTCCTGTGTGTATGAACTGTACCCATTACAACCACTGATGGACAGTCTCATAAAATGAATTAATAATTGATATTCTCTGATGAGTCCTCATACAGTTGACATCATGATAATCTGATGACATAGAGTTAAACACAATGGGAGTCCTATTTCTAGGATGACAAAACAAAACAAAACAAAACAAAACAAAACAAAACATAAAACACTCTCTTTTAACCCAGTGAGTGGATTTCAGTCTGAGACAGTTCCAGTGCTAAACAGTTTATTCTCTAGGAATAGGTCTGTCCCGGGACATGTGTCTGGTATACATGAGTCCAGACTGGGTTGGGGTTGGGAGATAGAATGATGGAGAAAATGAAGTGACAATAATAAAACAAATTTAGGCCTGGGACTGTGTCATGGAATTATCATAACAGAGTTTAACTTGCTCTCATCTCTGTTTCCTATCTCCCCAACTCCACCCCAGTAAACTATCTCGAAGTTCTTCCTTAGTTAGAAAAGTTCTTCCTTAGTTATGTAATCCATGAAATAAATTCAGAAATAAAATAGACCAATTTAAAGAATGAAAGAAATTTGTCAGTTCAAGCTACAGAAGCGTAGATTCATAGATGGGCACACTTTATATTTGCTGATTTTCTGTCTCTCTTTCATTTCACAGCTTTCATTCTGTACCAATCTCCTTGCAAGTTCCATCTTTTTCTTAAGGAATTTTTTTCATTTAAATCCACATTCTCAATGACCTTAAATCAACAATCTGGAAGTAAAAATGAAAAAGCCTGACTTTTCTATTGCTGACAACAGAATTACTATCTTGAAATAACATACACAGTTTGACTTTTTTAAAAAAATGTATTTTTAAAAATTTGAATGACTGAAAAATGACTTAAAAGCTGTATCTGCAGCAACCAATGACTTGCAATCCTACTTGGGCATTTCTTTGTTCTCTTTTGAAATCTTGCTTTTCAGTAATTTCATCATATTAGTTTAGTACAGACATTGAAACTCAGAAAAATTCTTATTAAAACAATAGCCTGTCATGATTAAGTGTGAACAGAATAAACAGAAGGATCAGTTAGAAGAAAAGAGAAACTTAAGCTCAGCATAACATTTTAGGTGGTATGCTTTTAAAATATAAAATTTAAAATTTATGTTAAAATATACATTGTCACACTCAGGACTGAAAATAGAGAAACTAGAAAAGCATGAGAATAGGAGAAAAGTCAGGAACATCTTAAGCCTAATAAAGAGAAGGGCCTGGGTGATTGGGTCTTTCTTAGGGAGAAGTGTGCTTTAGGCAAATTTTTTTTTTTTTTTTTAATCCAGTCCTTTTGGCTTCCTTTTGCCCTTGGCACCTGTTATCCTCATCTGACCCCTTGGGTTTTCAAAGTCCCTACTTTGTGATATCACAACACTTTGTTGTTCACTTTTTCCCTATTTCTAACCATTGGAATTTGGCCACCTATACTTCTTAGGTTCTGTTTCTTGATTAGTTGAAAACAGATGGTGTCTGAGCCAGGATGGAGCTCACTGAAAAAGGAGACTTAGCACAGGCCAAGATGAGTAGCTTGGTAAGGGGAAGTCTCAGAGAGTCAAACACAGGCCTAATGGCTGCTTGTTTCTGTCTCCCAGGTTCTTTTCATTGTTCTCTGATTCCTTTCTCAGCTCTGTTAATTGCTTAGGAGGGGATCCAGTTGTCTTCCTTGGTCTTTATTCCTGCCTTTCCCATTGTTAATTGGCCTCATCACTATTCAGTTTATCAAGAAAGCACCTAGATTGGCTTGGCTCATTTTTTTCACACTAAGCCATTGGTTGTCAACTTGTCATAGATTTCCTCCCCATGGGTTCACTCCTCTTCCCCCCAAATGTGGCTGTGGCTGACAGGGACCCATAGATGGGGGATAATTGGCAGGGCAAGATTTCCTTTGAAGAGGCTGTGGGCAGGAAGGCAATGCTTGAATCTGGAACAGCTGTTTTGGGACGTTTGTGAGACTTGAGCTCTTCAAACTCCTGGGCTGCCCTGCTGAGTGATGAGTGAGTTTGGCAGCACATCTTGCTTCCTTTAGCTAATCCGGTGGATTTGGGAGACTCTGAGGGAATAAGAGGAATCTCAGAATGCTTTCCTCAGCATCGCTGCACATTGTAAGTTTCACTTGAGAATACTTTCTCCCATCTGAAATGGTGATTACATTCTGCCTACATTACAAGACATCTTGGCTTCCTGGCGAGATGGAGGTTACTGATCGACACACATGTCTTTTAGTGTCGTGTTGATTAAATAACACCTATAGAGATAGGTGGGCTTTGGAACAGCTCCCTAACACATTTCCCTCCCCCAGGCCCCTTTCAGTAATAGGGGTTGGAAGACCTGGTCGAATGTGTGTTGATGTGAGTGGCCTTGGTGATTAAGAAATCCCGTGAACCGCTTAAGGAGCTCAGAGAGAATAAACAAGGATAAGTGTAAGGAGGTCAGTTGCCCGTCCCTAGGTGCAGAGCTTTGCATGAAAAGCCCCAGACAGCTGATCACCCAGGGTTACCCAGACTTAGATTTCACAGTCTGCCTCTCTCCTCCCAGCACAGCCCTCCCCCAACTTCCCTTTTACTCATGAGATTTTTAGCCATCGTCAAACCTCACTTCCTTGCGTATATCAAATTTTACACGTGATTTTTATGCACGCAGACCCAGGCTCGCTCTCTTTCCCCATCTGTAACATCATTCAAACAGGCGTTCAGACAATGTGACAGTGTCTCAGGGCGTTTTAGAATGTTTCTTTAGTAGCAACAGATATTCGCGAGCTCAGTCTCTGTCTCTCTAGTTCTCCATTTTCGTGCGGACGTCCACCCTGTCTCACGACGCGTCCACATAAATGTCTCCCGGGGCTCTTGAGTTCAATGTCACGCTGGGAGAAGTGGGCAGGAGTGGAGGGAGCGTGCGGCGGGCGGGCGGGCAGGCGCAGACGCTTTCCGGCCAGCAGAGGGCAGCCGAGGGGAGGCGCTGGCGCGCGAGGGCTGAGCCTCGCCTCGTCTCGCTCGGGCAGCCTCAGCCTCAGCCTCAGCCCCAGCCGCGCCGGACCCGGAGCGCAGCCACTGAGGGCAGCGGCGGCGGCGGGACCCAGGCGCGCAGCGAGTAGCGGCGCGGGCGGGAAGCAGCAGCCGCCGCCGCCGCCGCCGCCGCCGCGACGGGCAGCCGGGTTCGCGGGCAGCCGGCTCGGGCCGCGGCCCCTTCAGCTTCGTGCCCCCGGCGCCGGGCGGCCGGCGAGTCTGGAGCCCGCGCCGTCGCCGGCCGCGTCCTCCGGGCATGGAAGGAGGCGGCAAGCCCAACTCCTCGTCCAACAGCCGGGACGATGGCAACAGCGTCTTCCCCGCCAAGGCGCCCGCGACGGGCGCGGGGCCGGCGGCGGCGGAGAAGCGCCTGGGCACCCCGCCGGGCGGCGGCGGGGCGGGCGCCAAGGAGCACGGCAACTCCGTGTGCTTCAAGGTGGACGGCGGCGGCGGCGGCGAGGAGCCGGCCGGGGGCTTCGAGGACGCCGAGGGGCCGCGGCGGCAGTATGGCTTCATGCAGAGGCAGTTCACCTCCATGCTGCAGCCCGGGGTCAACAAATTCTCCCTCCGCATGTTTGGGAGCCAGAAGGCGGTGGAGAAGGAGCAGGAAAGGGTTAAAACTGCAGGCTTCTGGATTATCCACCCCTACAGCGATTTCAGGTGAGGCCCCTGCCGCCCCACCCTCCTTCGGGGCGCGCCCTCCAGCGCGCCGCCGGGCCCTCGGGAGGGGGCGCCGGGGACTGGCGGGCGGGTGGGGGCTCTGCTGCCGCGGCTTCTGCGAGGGCTGGCAGGTTCACTCTTCTTCAACTAGTTTCCTTCGAGGAGGGGGCTTGAGAATGAGTTGCTGTCGCCCGGGAACCTGCTTGAACTTTGGGGACAGAGCGGGGAAGAAGGCCACGGTGACCCCGAAATGGGAGGATGCTAAGTTGTTATCAGGGAAACTTTTACTTCGGAGATGGGAGTGTAAGGAAGCGGCCAGAAAGTCGTCCTGGGGGTGACACCCTTCCTCGCGCTGCTCCCCGCAGAAGCGGGTCCCTCCCAGAAGGGAAAGGGCGCTCTTGGGGTTGAGGAGAGGATGGGCGATCGGAGACAGTGAGTCACGGGTCCTCACTGTTCCAGCCGCTCTCGCCCCCTGGGGAGTGTTAATCTGTTTTTCATCTGCTTAGAGGCGCTGGGTATCCTCAACGTATTTCTTCAGAGTCGTGGCTGGCAGGCTGGGGATGGGTAATTTGCGCTTGGATAGTCCCTGACTTGAGATTTCTGTGGAGCCGGCGCTGCCAGATTGGGTAGGAGCAAGACAGGAAGCCTCAAGTTCCCGAAACGGAGACAGGGGGCGTTTCCAGAGCCCCCTTCCTGAAACAGAACGACACCCTTTCTTGACCTTGACTACAAGTCTATTTCAGAAATCTCTTTCCTATTTCCCAGCTCGGGAACAAGGGCAGGAGAGCTGTCAGCTGTCAGGGAAACTGCTTAGGAGAATTAAAATTAGGATGTTTCCTAATCTTCTTATTTGTCGCCCGGTATTCATTCGGTTATAAGCATGTTTCGAAATTGTCAAATGAAGGTCGTGAAGTAGATCCTCTTATTAGCGTGCGCCCTCCCTGCAGCCACGTTCTATCGCCCCCGAATAAGGTTGGGTTTTCCATTTAAAATAACACTAGTAACTCGGGTAGCCTTTATGTATTTATTATTTATTTATATACTGAACTCGTTCAAAAAAGAAGAATCAACATAGCAGTGTGTGCAGACGAATCAGTTTCAATAAGCTTCTATTAAAGAGCAAACATATATAGCAATAAGAAACAGCATTACTTTGAGTTATGTTTAGAAACTAAGGGAAATGCCATAGACTGACTCCTTAAGGCCTAATGGGAGCTGTCCACCGTTCTGAATAACATTCACTGTGGAAAATCCGTACTCCAGTCACACAAAGCTTTGTAGTGTCTGAACCTCCTCTCATATATTGTGTCAGAAATCACTGGCCTCTATTATTCATGCATAAAATGAATGGATTACAGAAAGATTATAATTTTAAGGTTCTTATTTTCAAAAACGCATAACTTATAAAACCTAATGACATTTAAAACTAGTCCATGTATCTTTAGGAGTTTGATTACAAGAATGTTTATAGTAAAAGACTCTGTTAAATAATAAAAGCTGTTTTCTCCTTTAGGAGGATTATTACTAAAGCATAAATATCCTTGTTCTAAAGTATATGAGATTGTAGTGCTTTTAAAAGAATTTTAAAGATTGAAATCCAGTATAGAACACACTCTCTTAATCTCCAATGGAAATATGTTGCAATCCATAACACAATTTTTTTCATAAAAAAACTTAACATGGAGACATCTTTCAGTCTCAGTAACAAGGTAAATATGGTCTATTTAGAAACTATCTTGCTCAGTAATTACATGTTGATAAATTGATAGAATATTTAATTTCACACTCAATTAAATGACTACATATGTTACTTTAATTTCTTGAAGAATGTGAAAAGAGACTACACTTTTCAAAATGGTGGCAGATATCATACAATTAAACTTTCACTTACCGGATAAAAGCACAGGACCCAAAACAACACAAAATAAAACAAACAAAACATATGACCACCTTTCAGGAGTTGAAATAGTGTACTAAAACCTTTGAATGAATAAAATGCATGACATTTAAAGATTCTCCACATTTCCCCCCACCCCATACATCATCTGAGACAAAATCTCTTTAAAAACAAAGTTACTAAACAAAGGAAGTAACTGAAATCAGATGATGGTTCAATTTTATCATGCATTTCAAATAAATAGAGATGATTAAAAAGTGAGATAATATTCTTAAGCAAACTCCAGTCTAGAGTACTTTGGAATATTTGATTTATCTTCCACTACTGGGAAAAGAAAATAACAGGTGTAAATTAAACAATTACTGTTATTTTTTAGTTTTTTAATAGGATAATGTCTGAGAAATAGATTTTTCAAGTTCACAATTACAGTATGCACTGGTTTTCTAAAACATACTAAAGAAGTAATCAGAGAGATACTTACTTGCATATGAAAGATATTTAGCTCTTATTACTACTGCATCAGTAATTTTACTTGATCTTCATACCACCATAAGATTTCTCAAAACCTACATCAGGAAAACGTAATGAAAAAATATAAAAATAAGGCAAAATTCTTGCAGTGTTTTTTCCCCCCAAAATACAGTGTCTGAGTAATCTCTAAAATAATCGAAATGTAATGGTCATGATCTGTTACCTCAGGCCTTTTGCGGAAGAAGACACTTTAAGGCAGGTGCTTTGCTATGCTTCTTACAATGCAAACCTATGTTCAGTAATAATTTAGCAACTGAGAATGTGACAATTAAGAATACATCTCCATGGGGCAAGGGGATTTTGGAAGTGAGGATACCCAGGGGATTTTTTCCTTTTATACATCTCCATGGGGCAGGGGATTTTGGAAGTGGGGATACCCAGAAGATTTTTCCTTTCATGCTTTCATACATCTTTGCATGGCCAGGGGAATTTACTCAGTCTCCTGTTCTGGGTACCCACACACTGCTGAGTGTGGCAAGATCCAACTTCTCCAGGGCATGTCCTGACTTTAACACTGTGGCTAATGATCTGGTGTCCTTTCTCAGGATGATTTCTAAGGCGGGTTCCTTTCTACTTCCCTCAAGTGGCAGGGCTGTGCTCCCCCTGAGACTCCCTGAGAGCTAACTAGGTGCTCTTCCCCCCCACCCCTCCAGAGCCCAAGAGTGCTATTGCTGTGTCTGGCAGGCACTTTTCTCCTACCTCTGGTGTAAGTAGGGCAGAGGCACTGTATTTCCCTTCTTTCTCAGGAGAGGATGATGTTAGAAACCTTTAGGGACTAAGGAAGACTCAAATACTCTCAATACTGTTAGAAATAACTGTGTGGAAGCCAGAGAACTTAGTAAAAGAAATGTTTTGTTGTTGTTTATACCACGGTATATAATCACCTAGGACAGGGAAAGTACAGATAACTCCCCCCCCAAAAAAAAAATCACATGTATAGTGAGGATATGTTCTCAGTTTTACTGAATTTCATTTGAACAATGCACACAAACACACAAATATTTAACTTAGAGGGTAAATGTGATTTTTTTCTGAGATTACTGAGAGTGATTATGTATTTATTAGCTAAAATTCTACTTTCATTCAGTTAATAAAATAGTGACACTCAGCAATCTGTTTTCAGTTGATAGTTATGATGTAATCATTCAAATGGATGGAGAGAATATCTAGAGTACTTTTGTGGGTGGTTTTATTATGCAAGCACTTTACCTTGAATGATTTTATCACCAGACTATTTGCCATTTCAGGGATTCTGATATAATTTTGTTGGATCGCGCTTACATAAGGGCACTTTTAAAAATAATGCTTCTATTCCATATGTATCAAGCCAACATCTTGCCTCTGATAAGGGAGGAGATTTTATATCTTGACTTGTTATTTCTTCCACTGCTTTTCATCAATTAGTGTGAATAACTGTGTGAAAAGCTTATTGTGTTATAAGTACACAAGGACTCTAGAGACAGGAGTCATTTCCTGGAGATAGTCATTGCTGGCCTTCCATCACTGTCTGGAGCTGCATCCACAACTGTACTGATGTCAGAGGTCATGGATGTATTCATTAGAGAAGGGAGTCTTCATCCATTTTACACAGTTAGTCAGAGAGAGCATTTGTTTCCAGGAGCTTCTCACAGGAAAACAATTCAGCCTTCTGGGGTTTAAGGACTAATTAGCCTAGTGTGTGTTATCTTTGTGCTGTATACACTCTATAGTCTCCCAGCAATGCTCCTTTTATTTGCCTTCCATATGAACACAGCCAAAATTAACTGTTTTTTTCCCCCCCTCTGGTAGGTGAAACTTTTTATATCTTTTAAATTCAATTAGTTTTTTTAAATCATTCTAGTTCTAACCTTTCGTTAGGTTGAATGAAAGGGAAATTATTTGAAAGATTTGAAGGTGTAATTTGCATATTTCCTTTTTTCTAGTATGAATATAAGTTTTAAAACTAAGTTTTATTAAATGCTTGATTATTTTACTGATAAAATATAAGTTGTTTTTTATTTTTTTTCTAAACAACTTTCCTTTAAATCTACTTTTGGGAACTTGGTATAAATTGAGTCGTTAGGCAAATGCTCTTTTACTAATTTATATTTAACTATGTGGACTTGTAGTTATGAAATTACATGTAATAATGAAAGAAAGTTAAATGCTTTTGGAATGATATATTGCTTATTATTTTTATCATAAGCTCTTTTTACTAAATCCAATTACACTGTATCTGCTTGTTAAAAAAAAAAAGAAAACAGCACCAACACCCAAAAGCAACTTAATTAGTATTTGTAATTCTGCATTATTTCATTCAGTGAATCTATGAGGTTCCCAGAATATGAGGCAAGCAAAATAAATACCTGATGTGATTTTCTTGTGAGCATTTTCACATTCCCATTGTAATTCTTGGGTTTAGAAGATAATTCACTTTATTGCTCAGAGACAAAAATTTGACTTTGAATGAAGATTCTAAAAAGGAATTTCTTGTTTTCTAGTAAGTACAGCTTACAATAGATATATACTTGTGCAAGAAGTGACCATTTTCAGGAAAAATTTTCATTTCATCATCTTTTGTAAAGAATTAACAACTATGAAGTAGGGTGATGCCATATATTTGAAGAGTAGAGATAGAGGTAATGAAGAAAACCCATTGCATGTCCTAAGTAAGAAAGACTTATTTTCACTTCTGCTACTTTTCTTCTAAGAATAATTTTCAGTGTGAGGGCATCTTGATGTACAATTTACCATTATTTTGGGAGAAAAAGAATTAGGGGAAATGATGATGATCTCTAGTACATCTGGAATTTTCTGTGTTTTGGGGAAATATCACATTCATGGCTCTGATAATTCTATGAGTGTGTGTCTGTGTGTGTGTGTGTGTGTGTGTGTGTGTGTGTGTGTGGTGTTGCATATCTGACAGAAACCAAGAGATTTCTGTATATAATTATGTGCTTTTGAGCTCACCTTTTATCTATGTTTCACCCCAGTTGGTTTCAGAGCCCTTTCCAAATTTATTAATTTCCTCATTGTATTCTTCAACTGTTTGACCTAAAAACTGGCAACTTAGTTAAAGCAACAAAACAAAATTACTCATGCCTTGGATTTACAACTTGAATTTTATTTACAGGCTTCCTTTTATTTTCAAAACATGTTTTTTAAACTTCAGAGACTTAAAGCTAATTACATACACACAGAATTAGCAACTACTTACATATTTTGTGCTTTCAGGTTTGCTGATAGCATTTTAGTATTATGAATAATGATGCAACACACATCTTTGTGCATTGTTCTTTTTTATATTCTGGGAAGTTTGCAGAATAGAGTTACTGGCTATGAATATTTTAGAGATTCCATACATATTGATTTTACCAGTTACTGTTGCCACCAGTCGAACCACTTCTTGAAATGATGAGTGATGTAGGTTCACAGATGCTGATGTTCCTGTTAGATCTTCCTGTTATACACAGGCAGTTTCAGGACAGAAAGGCAAAACCGTCCTCCATCCCATTCATCAAAGAGTGATAAGAGTTATCTTAAAAAAGCAAATCTGTTAGTGTTATCATGCTGTTAAAAACTTTTGGAGACCTCCCATTACTCTTACAATTCATTTAACAAACCTACCATGAGCTATAAGATCTTGAATAATTTCACTCTGTCTTTCATCATCACCACACACCACTTTTTCTGTTTTCTAACCACCAAGTAATATTCAGTGCCAAAAAGTTGGGTTCTGTTCTGCCATAGAGATTTTCAGGAGACATTTAACCCCACTGCCTGAAATTCTTTTTTCACTTTCCGTCATTTGCATCATAGGTAATTTCTCCTGGTTATTTTCTTCTCAGTTTAATCCTGTAATCACCCTAACGCCACCTGCCTCCATTTTATTTCCTTTCTGCACCTCTTTTTTTCATCTAAATTTATAATTTTAAAATATATTTATGCTCCACAACCTCATCATTATTATTCAGTTTTATTTTCCTGATGATCTAGAAATGCACATAATATCATTTTCCTGCTGGGCTTTTCAGATGCTTTATTATTGAGCAGTTTTTTTGAGATTTAATTCACAAACCACACAATTCACTCACTTAAAGTGTATTACTCATTGCATTTTAGTATGTTCACAGAGTTTTACAACCATTACCACAATCAATTTTAGAAAATTTTAGCACCCCAAGAATGAATTATATAAACATTAACACTGACTTCTGTCTTTTCCCTTTTGTCCCTATAGCTTTAAGCAACTGCTAATCTACTTTCTATCTCTCTAATTTTTTAAAATTCTGGACATTTCATATCAGTAGGATCATATAATAAGTAGTTTTTTTTTTATTGATTTCTTTCATTTGGCCTAATATTTTCAAGTTTCATCCCTGTTTCAGAACTTTGTTTTTTGCTGAACACTATTCTTTTGTATTGGTAAAGCAACTTCATTTATCCATTCCACAAATGTGGGCATCTGACCTGTCTCTACCTTTTGGATATTATGGATAGTGTTTATATGAACATTCTCATACAGTTATATATATATGTGTGTGTGTGTGTGTGTGTGTATGTGTGTGTGTGTGTGTGTGTGTGTGTGTGTATTGTCGCAGTGATAAATTTTCATTTCTTTTAGAGGTGAAATTGCTGGGTCAACACGACAAACTTTTAACAAATATTATTGAGAAATATTCTCCATCTAGGCAATGCAAACATTTAAATCTTGAATTAATAATTCCAGAGAAAAGCAGTGAAAGCTCTTTCCTTCCCTATAGCAGTATCTAACATCTCCTCTCCATTGCCACCTGCAAATATGTGTCCAAACTATTGCATTTCCATGCTCACTATACAGATAACTGAATAAAACTGCAATGAGGTTAAGAAGCATAAATATGTTGACAGAGATAGATAGTAAGAACTGAGTCAGAAATTCAACTCTTCTGAATCTTAAGTTTTTCACTTCAACCCTATCATCTAAAAAGAAACTAGACTTTGGGTATAAATAATCCTCCAAGCCTTCTGGGAAGCATGATGGATTAAACTTAATCATTTGTTCTTCCTCCCTCAAAATAACATGAAGAAAAAAACCCACAAACATAGACACATAGAGAAGTAGAAGAAAGAGGAGAGAGTAGAGAATAAAATATCTCAGAAACATCTTGAAAGATAAAAAGCAAATAGAGGAATTATTCTACTTCCACAAACTTCACCACTGAACCTCAGAAGAATTCAAAACATGAAAATAGCAGTTAAGAAATAATTTTCTGGAAATCCACACTAAAAGAATGAGGATTAAATCAAGGTCTCTTAGTGAGTATAGAATTCTTAACCCTGACATTAGAATGCTTGGAGTCCAGTCAAGTCTCCCTAGATAAGGAACTGGAGAAAAATACCTCTAATTGGAGGCATTTCAAAGTCTTACAACAAAAATTCGTGTTTATTACCTAATGACTTTACAAAAACCCTCACATATGTATATAGAAATTGCAGTTATATTTTGGAATTTCATTGTCTATTCATCTGAAAGCCAACGATTACAAGACTTTTGAAACAAGTCTTCATTATTTATTTTTTTGACTTTTTTAAAAGATTTATTTATGCATACAAGCTGGGATATAGGCCAGAGGTGTAGGGTGGTAAGAGGATTCACCAGAGCCAAAGTGGGGAGCAGAACAAGCAGATCAACTGAAATACACTGCTGAGGGAAGCGGCAGGCAAGACAGGATAGGTCTGCTGCGCCATGTGGGACTCTCCCTGGCCGCGTATCGAACTCGTGCTGCAGTGGTTCTGGATTGCTTCATGGTGCTGTGCTTAATCCGTTGTCCCACCAGGGAGGCCCAGAAGTCTCCATTATTAAGGAGAAAGACTACATCAAAGAGCAAAAGAAAATCCAGAGTAAAGCATTTGGGATAGGGGAAATTACAGTATTATTTTAAATATACTCTATAAATAGTATCTTCAGGAAGGTATTTTACCCATTCAATAAGAACAAAAAACTATAAAAAGAACACACAGAATAAAAGGGAGCACTGTATGTAATGAGTTGACAGATAAAGTGTAAGAAACCTCTTGGAATTAGGGCAAAAATAAAATAGAGAATAGAAAATATAATTAAAAAAAGATAATCCATAAGATCAAAGTCTATAAAAGGAATTCCAGAATGAGAACGAAGTGTGAAAATGGACATATGGACTCAACGGTGACATTTTAAACAAAAATTTCCAGATAGTAAAGAGTGAAATGTCTTTTCTGAGAAATCTAAAGAGTGCTCAGCAATGTGAATGAAAAGTCTTCACCATGTAGCATCACACAGAAGCTTTAGTACAGCACTAAATCAGAGAAAAGAAAAGAAAATCCACTAACTAGAGAGTCCACATCAGGAAGTGGGAAAAACACTGTAAGCTAAATGACAGGGTAATAACATCTACAAAATTTTGAGGGAAAGTAATTTCTGAAAGAATGCTACACTGTGCCATGACATGAAGATTAAATAAAGACTTTCAGAGTTCAAGAACTCTACTACTAACCACCTATGTGCCATTTCTTAGAAAGTTACTAGATGATGTGCTCCAGCAAAACAAGGACTTACAACAAATGAAGATAAGGAAGACAGGATATTGAATGTAACAGGAAGAACTTTGAAAGCAAGTCCCAGTACTCCTAATTAGCTGTGATTTTAAGAAACCAATTTAGACAGGGGCAGACTGTAGATGGCTCTGGAGGAATGTCTTCAGGGTGCATTTGAAAAGTAACATTAATAAGATGCTCTTCAGATCATTTGGACAAGTCATCTATGATTTTTATATAATCCTCAAGGCATATATTTAAAGCAAACAAATAAACAAGTTTTTTTTTTTTTAACTCCATAATGATCTGAAGGCATTTGAAATGAGAATAACCACAATGCATGGCTTGACTCAGCAGTAGAAAACAGCTGGTCACATTAATGTAAGAATGATTGATTTAGTGAGGCTTGGTGTCTAATTATTCTGTAAGGACCAGAGAAAGGGTTTGGTGGTAAAAGAAAGCTGAATCCTCATCTGCCATTATTAGAAATAAATAGTTTAAAATTAATAAGACAATTTTTGAAATATCAAATGTCAAAAGAAACAAATACAATGTTTGAATTAGACTTTAATGGAGATTAAAAAGAAAGGAGAAGACCTTATGTGCTTCATATGTCTCTTTAATACCATTTTACTTTTAAAGAAGAAACTGGGATCTCCTTGGTGGCATAGGGGTTAAGTCTTAGCACTATGAAGTCATCAGCAACCACTGCAACATGATTTAAATCCCTGGCAAGGGAACTTCCCACATGGTATAGCAGACCTCTCCTGCCTTGCCCGCTGCTCCCCTCAGCAGTGTATTTCAGTAGATCCACCTGTTCTGCTCCCCACTCTGTCTCTGGTGAATCCTCTCACCCCCTGCACCTCTGGCCAACACCCCAGTCTTGTAAGCATAAATAAAATAAATCTTTTTTTAAAAAAAGAAGAGCCTGGGTATTTTAGGGTAACTTAAAGTTTTATACTTGGGAACCATGTTATTTGGGTTAGAATCTAAATTCCATTACCTTAATATCTGGGCCTCACTTTTCTTAATTATAAAATGAAGAAAATAACATATGTATCTTATAGGGTTGTCAGGAAGATGTATTTATATTATATATATTTATATAGTGTATTGACATATAGTGTTTAAAATTATGCTCAACATTTAATATTATGTAAGAATTATCTATTATGAGGGTGAAATTGAAACAGAATTAAGGATTGTATATTAAGAAGAGAAAATATTCTGTATGTACACACTTGACAATCATCAGAATTTCTTAAACAAATATGTCTTGGAAGGCAGGCCTTGCAAGTTAAATGATTATATGTGTGTGTCTGTGTGTGTGTATGTGTGTATTTCTCTATATAAAACATGTATTAGAAGCTTCTTGGAAGCCTGGCAGCAGAAATCATGATGTTCAGAAATCTTGCAGTTCTTATGAGTACTATGTTAAAGAGTTTCACTTAGGAGAGGTGATTAGCGTTGAAGAGTTCTGAATCCATATTCCTACAGAAATTGCCAGATACAGCAATATTATCTTCTTAGTTGATATAGAATGCTATAGTACTGCATATTTCGAAGTGGCTTTTAGGAAAAATTCTAGTGGCATTGATTGTATGTACTTCTGTTAATCTTTCATTTTCATCAGAAAATGGCATAGTTAGACCATTTGGTATATTATTTCAAACCAGTTAAATGTTTCACATGAGCAAATAAGATGATTCATAACTTGTTAAAATATGTCATTTTCTTTTTTATTGTCAAATTTAATAGTCTATGAAAAATTCTTACTTAGAAATAAATTTAGGTAAGATCACAAACTTGAAAGAATGAGTAAAAAAAAAATTGCATTGCTTTAGAGCAGATGTCACTTATCACCATTGCAGAATGTGTTAGGCTTGTTATTTTTAAAAAACTTGGAATATACCTTATTAAAAAATACACAATTTTGTTTGTTTTAGAGATGTGAGTAAAGGCTGAGAAAATGAATATTGAAAGTTAAATGAGTAGTACTTAGTACTAATAGAAAAGATGAATATATATATATATATATTTATTCTGTGGGTCATTCATTATTTAGAAAGCTTCTTTGATTTCACCAGTAAATTTGTTATTTGTTAAATGATTAGTACTTAGTACTAGAAAGGATGAATATATATATATATATATGTATAAATAAATAAATATATATATTTATTTATTTATTCTGTGGGTCATTCATTATTTAGAAAGCGTCTTTGGTTTCACCAAGAAATTTGTTATTTGTCTTGAATAGTATTGTGAGGAATTCAGATGAAAACTAGAGACAAATATATTTTCTGGGATTTAGATTTTTTTAATGTATAAAATAGTAGAAATATGTGCTCAAACTGTACAGTATGGTGGTATATATTGAAGTATATAAATAATGCCCAAATTCTTCTTGATTATACTCATCATTCATGGTTACCCAGTTATCTCAATGTGGTTCTTAGCCTTCCAGTCTCAAAGGATACTTTAAGAATAAAACTTGGAACCATACCAGTCTTTAGAAATCTGATTATAGAAGTGAGGCTACCAGAGAAGGAGGGGGAGGGGGAAAGTAAAGTAAGGGGGGGCACAGTGGATTATGGTGGAGGACTGTGGGTGTCTCGGTGGTGAGTCTAGTATGGTAACGACATACAGTTGAAGGGTGTGATCCTGTACCATAAATAATATACAGTATTGTAAGTGAATGTTACATAGATAAAAATAAATATAATTAAAGAAAAGAGCAAGGGAGGAGGAAATCTTGGGTCCTCTGCTCTGGAAAAGAGCATATATTCACAGTATTTGGTCTGATTTCAAGAGGTTTGTGATTCTCTTCCAGTACATTTGTTTTTGGATGACAGCTTCTAGTTTCCTGAAGTATTAATATTTTTACTCATAATTTGATACAAAAAATGATATTTACATGATATAGGGAGACAGAGGCTTACTTGGAGAAGTCATTTAAGAATTAGAGCTCTAGCTGGAAAAAATCTTAGTGAATTACCTTGAGAGAGAGAGAGTCCCCTGTCGGTCAAGTAGTTTAGTTTTGAGATTAGATACCTGGTCAGCATGAATTAAACAGATTTGCTCTGGATGGTTTAGTCAATGCACTAAGACACAAAATTATAGTTAGAAATATATTTGCGACTATGAGAGACAAACTTATTTTTTTGTAGAAGATGTTTACCTGCCTTTAAGAGTTGATTGAAGCAACTATAAATACTAGAATTAACTTCAAAATCCAGTAAATTATAACATAAGTGTACTAAAAATGTATCAGAAACTTTTTTTTCTTTTATAAAAATGTCATTCACTTACATGTCTATGTAATTTTGGACTTTTATTTTCACTCCTTCATATATGCACATGCTTCACTCATCCTCTACTGAACCTCCATTGTCAATGCCTTATTCTCTTCCTTCCCCTATCATTCAAGAAACTTTCTTTTATATTAACAACTATCTTTCCAGAAACTTTCTTTTATATTAAACAATTGTTATTGAGGTTATACAATAGAAAATTGTGTGACTATAAAAACCAAAAATATAAACTATATTCTCAAATGTGAAATTTGACAAATATCAGATCAATATAAAAAGATGTTATAAAATAAATAGTATTAGCTAAAATAGGTGAGTAAAATCCATTCTCACAGATTGCAACACAATTAAATCCAAATAAGTTTATAGTTATAGATGTTAAAAATAACTGAAATCATAGTTCCTAAAAAAAAATCTTAGTGAATTATTTAATAGTCTCTCTGAGGGAAAGCTTTCCAACATATGTCTCTAAAGATTCATTTTTTTGCAAACATTCTAAAGATAAGTTTGATGGTATATAAAAATTCTTTAAAATATATAGGCTAGTAAATTATCTTATGGAAAAAAATATGTGCTAGGTTTTAATTGTTAGTGGTGAGGTTGGATGTGCAATTGTATAAATTTTGTAAGTCTAAGGATAATCCCTGTGATATTTTCAGAATTACATCCAACTTCGTCATGGTATATGAGGGTCTGCTACTGCCATTTAGTTTTCTGGTTCTGTCGACTTTCTTATTCTTTTTCTTGTGGCTGTTTTTTTCTTTGATTTAGATATGAAAGTTCCTTTCAACATTTCTTATAGGGGAGGTTTAATGTTTATAAACTCCTTCAGTTTCTGTTTGTCTGAGAACACCTTTATTTCTCCCTCATATCTGCAGGAGAATCCTGCAGGGTATAGTATTCTTGACTTGAGTAAAATTTCAATACCAATGATTCCCCTGGTTTTTGGTTATTTCCCATATCTCTGTTTTACTTTTTCTTTATAAAATTTATTACAGTTTATTTTACTAAATGTTTTGTTTAATTTGATTCTCTCCTCTCATCTGTAACTTAGCCTCCACTTACCGTAAGGGTTTTTATAGTTTTGCTACTCTATTTTCAGGATTAGATGCATGCACGATACTAAGTTGGTACAATAAATACAGACGTACCGTATTTTATTGCACTTCACTTTTTTATGTATTATAGATAATTGTCTTTTTTTTTCTCCAAATTGAAGGTGTGTGATAACCCTGTGTCAAGCAAAACAAAACAAAATACTGAGAAGCATTTTAAAAATAGCATGTGCTCACTTTGTGTCTCTTCACATTTTGATAATGCTCACAATATTTAAAATGTTTTCATTGTTTGTATTATGGTGATCTGTGATCAGTGATCTGATGTTACTATTATAATTGTTTTGGGGAACCAGGAACCAAAATCATATAGGGTGGCAAACTTAATTGGTAAGTGTGTGTGTTGTGACTGTTCTACTGACTGTCCATTTCTCCCACCACTTTCACTGTCTCTGGACCTCCTATTCTCATAACAAAATTAAATTAAGCTAGTTAATATCCCACCATGATCTCTAAGTGATCAAGTGATAAGAAGAGCCTTGTAACTCTCACTTTATATCAATACCTAGAAATGATTAGGCATAGTGAGCAAGACATGTTAAAAGTCAAAAGAGGTTTAAAAGCTAGGCTTTTGCACCAGTCAGTCAAGTTGTGAACACAAAGGAAAAACTTTTGATGAAATTAAAAGTGCTATTCTAAGTAACACATGAATAATAAGAAAGCAAGCTGTCTTACTGATGAGATGGAGAAAGTTCTAGTGGTCAAGATAGGAGATCAGATCAACCACAACATTCCCTTAAACCAAAGCCTAATCCAGAGCATGGACCAAAAACCCTCTTGAATTCTATGAAGGTGGATTGTAATGAGGAGCTGCAGAAAATTTCGAAATTAGTGGAGCTTTATTCATGAGGTTTAAGGAAAGAAACTATGTCTTTCTAGCATAAAAGTGCAAGGTGAAGCAGCAAATGCTAATGTGAAAGCTGCAGAAATGTATCCAAAAGATCAAACTAAGATAAATGAAGGTAGCTACACTAAATAACTGACTTTCAATGTAGACAAAACAGCCTTCTATTGGCAGAAGATGCCATTTAGAGCCTTCATAGCTGGAGAGGAAGAGTCAATGCCTGGATTAAAAACTTCAGAAGACAGGCTGACTTTCTTGTTAGGACCTAATACAACTGGTGACTTTGAGTTGCTCATTAAATTAAATTAATTTAATTTAAATTAAATAATTGCTCATTTTCCATTCCCAAAATTCTAGGTCCCTTAAAAATTATTCTAAATCTACTCTGCCTGTCCTCTGTAAATGGAACAATAAAGTCTGAATGACATCACTGTTTTTTACTACATGGCTTACTGGATATTTTAAGCCCACTATTGATACCTCCTGCTCAGTAAAATAAGATCCCTTTCAAAATGTTACTGTTTGTTGACAATGTACCTGGTTACCCCAAGAGCTCTGATGGACATATATGTGGAAATTAATGTTTCAATATCCATTCTGCTGCCCATGGACAAGGAATTATTCTGACTTTCAAGTCAATTTACTTAAGAAATACATTTTGTAAGGCTATAGCTGCCCTTGATAGTGATTCCTCTGGTGGATCTGGGATGTAAAATGAATTTTTTTCTGGAAAGTATTCACCATTTTAGATACTGTGAAAATCATTAGTGATTCATAAGAGGAGGTCAATATATCAACATTGATGAGAGTTTAGAAGAAGTTGATTACAACCCTCATAGATGATTTTAAGGAGTTTAAGACTTCAGCAGAGGAAGTAACTGCAGATGTGGTGAAAATAGCAAGAGAACCAGAATTAGAAGTGGGGCCTGAGGATGTGAATGAATTGCTGCAGTCTCATGATATACATTTTGGACGAAAAGTTGCTTCTTATGAATGAAGAAAGAGTGATTTCTTGAGTGAATATGCTGTTAACATTGTTGAAATGCCACCAAAGGATTTGAAGTTGATTGGTAAGGTAGTGGCAGGATTTGAGAAGATTGGTTCCAATTTTGAAAGAATTTCTGCTGTGGTGAAATGATATCAAATATCATCCTATGCTACACAGAAATCTTTCGTGAAATAGAGTCAATTATTGTGGCAAATTCATTACCTTGCTATAATAATTGCCACAGCCACTTAACCTTCAGAAACTACCACTCTGATCAGTCAGCAGATGGCAACATTGAAGCAAGAACCTCTATCAGCAAAAAGATTTTGACTAGCTGAAGACTTAGATGATGGACATTTTTAGCAATATTATTTATTTATTTATTTATTTATTTATTTATTTATTTATTTATTTATTTATTTATTTATAAAGATTGATTTATTTATACATACAAGCTGGGGTACAGGCCAGAGGCGTGGGGCGGCGAGAGGGTTCACCAGAGACAGAGTGGGGAGCAGAACAGGCAGATCAGAAGTACCCTGCTGAGGGGAGCAGCGGGCGAGGCAGGAGAGGTCTGCCGCGCCATGTGGGATTCTCCCCGGCTGGATGTCGAACTCGCATTGCTCGCTGCCAACAGCTCCACAGCTCCACAGCTCCACAGGGAAGCGAACTGCTGTGCCACCAGGGAGGCCCCTATTTTTAGCAATATTTTTAAAATTAAGATACATTATTATTTTTAGGTAGAATGCTTTTGAACTTGTAAGAGACTACAGTTGTGTAAATGTAACTTTATATGCACTCAGAAACCAAAAAATTGCTGTGACTCACTTTGTTGCAAAATCTGCTTTATTGTGGTTGTCTGGAAGTTAGCCTACAGGGTCCCTGAAGTGTGTCGGTGTGAATGAATCAAGAAACTTTAGCGAGATTATGCTCAGTCTTTCTTTTTATGATCATTTCCAGCAACCAGATGGTCTTTCCCCCCCATATTCCCTGCAAAAACATCTGAATATTTGAATATAGCTTGGATATCTAATCAAATATGTGGAAACTTGATAATTAGGAATAAGATTTGAAACCATTTAAAATAATGTGTATATATGTGTGTATACACACACACACACACACAAAGAAACTTGTATTTATTTTATTTTCTATAATGCTTGTTTTTAGTATTAAAAAAGGGGAATATACATTATGGCTATCTTAGGATGGCTTTTATTTTATAGCTCCATAAAAGCTCTTTAAGTGTCATTGCCTTTGGAATCAATGCTTTCTTTATCAATATAAAGTTGAAAATATATCTCTCTATGCAGTGATATTAAGAAAGAATGACATCACTTTCTGGTCTGTAGCTTTTTTTTTTTTCCTTTATTTTACCAAAATTTGCTGCTTGGCATAATGGTGTACTTTTCATTTAAAACCCCATTGTGTAGGCATGGGAAATTAGTACTGTGTCTCTAGGTATAATTAATAAAATACTGAGTCAATATTTTGAAAGAGAATTAATTTTGAATTTTAAATCTGTGGTAGCTAAGGCCTTTTATTGTATTCCCCAAATTTAAAACATTTCCAGCAAAAACATTTCCTGAGTAAACCCTACTAAATCGATCTTTTTGTAAAGTTAATGGAAACTACATCATAGATCTTGATACAAGAAAATTGAAATTGACATCATTTTCAAAAGTAAAGAACTTGAGTCTGAGAAGGTAGTGGTGATTAGTTTTTGCACAGAGACAGCAAATAGATAGCAAACCAAATGGCCATGTACTTTCACAACAGAATTCTTTCCATGATCCTAAAAGATAAATAGATTGGGACAAAATTGTGGTAACTGCAAGACCTATGTTTCTTGAACTTCCTGTAGAACAAAGGTAGTCAGTGGAAACTGAAACTGGAAGAGGATTTACACAACCCAATAGCAAGTGGTGTGAAGTAATTTGAAGAAGAGAAATAGCTGATCCTCATTCTGGAACAGGAAATATATGTTAAGGGCCTCAAACATCTGGACATACTAGAGAGAAAGGAAGTTATCAAAGATATTGGGGTAGTGTCAAAAAAGGATCAGCATCCAGATTAAAGAAACCAAGGAAAGACTTCAACAAGATAATTTCAGTGAATCAAACTTATTAGATGTTTCAGTTCATGATTATGTAAAAAAATGATTGCTGACTGAAACTCATAGGAGCCTACTCAGAACTTGAAACGTGAACAAATAAAAACAAATGAAGCAGTTGCTCTACTTTCTTTTCTCATCTGAACCAATTTGTAACCAAACTTTACAGGAGGGAAATGGTGTCTTTATAAAGTCATTAATCTAAAACATGAAAAGATGACATAAGTAGAAAATTATGATAGTTTTTACCATATCCATTCAATTAATGCATCGCAGTGTTTATCATAAGTGGATATCAGATACATAAAAGGGAAAATCCAAATATATATTGACTTGATGAAAATGCACACACTACCTATAGTTTTGCCAGTGAGATGGGATATGAGTCTAAGCAGGCTTCTTTGTGTAGGTGCCAGAGTGTGAAGTAACGTGTTCAACTTGCACCTTTCATGTTATCAGCACAATCCATTGTTGTAGAACTGATGACCTGCCACTTAGGCTCTTATCTTGAAGGACCTGCTCACCTGGACATACCAGATAGTAAGAAAATCATCAGAGAGAACACAGATGAATAGTAAGGGAAAGAGTGGGTGGAGAGGATTTTGCATATTCAGACACAATTGAAAGTAAAATTTGGGGGCAGACCAAACTACATAGCTAGGGATGTCTAACTGCCTTTAAACTACAAACTCAAGGAAGCACTTACTGTGAAAGTCCACAGAACCGTTATTTCAGAGAGAGGCCCATGAACATGGACAGTCTTCTTGGGTGAGGGGCTTTTTCTTTCTTATTTTCAAGTTTTATTTCTTTTCTTAGTGGTTATTTGAAGGCTGTTTGACTTGTAATAAATCACTATTTTTTATAGTTGTTTTACGATCAAGAATAAGTGGGAAAAAGGGAAGGGGTTTTAATTTTCAAGAAGAAAGATGAGGGTATAATGAAAGTACAGTATTGTTATTTATGTGTCTGTTTTGCGAGCATCTGATTTGTATTTGCATCAAAACCCTAACAATGCTAAGGCAAAGCAATATAATGCAACCTTATTCTGGGGAAATGATCCAGATATAACCTCAAAACATTTAGAAACTTAAGTCTTTTAACTTTGAAGAGATGTTCATCCTCTTTTAAATGGACATGTAAAATTTTGGAAAGTAGTGTGTCTTCTTAAGAATGTTGTGATTATAAAATATCTCAAATGTACCTGACACATAGGCAATATTTAGTCAATATGAAGTTCCCTTTTCACTTTCCTTTTGTTATCCTATTAATGATTAATATGTAAGTATATATAAATAATGGTCTGTCAAAAAAGTGGAATTATACATGTGAATTCACTCATTCAGTAAATATTCACTGAATGTTGACTATGTTTTCAGGAACTACTAATTACTTTATTTACAAAAATAAAATGAACCAAGTTACAGTCTTTTTATAGGTTTTTAGGCTAGTACTACAGGCCCATAAAGATGTGACTTTAATGGAGGGAAAGAATGTCAGTAGGAAATTTGTATGAAATAATAGAGCACCCGAGGAAAACAAAATGATGCATTAATTCTATATGACTTAATCAGCTAAAATTTAGAAGTGTTTACTATTTATTTCTTGGACTTTTTTGGTAAACCATCACAAATAGCATATAGCTTTGCCTTTTTTTTTTTTTTAAAGCAAGTATTTTCTACTGGGGTAAAATTATCTCAGACTTTTTTAACACTTAAAACTTTTTAGTTCATTGTTTACACTACTGTGATTAAAAAATGTACTTTCAGACTGTTTTTAAAAGTCCAGTCAAGAATTATTTCAGAATTGTGTGCTTAAAAGAGAAAAATCTATTGGAAAATAACAAAGGAATTTACTTAATGACTGAAATGTAGATTGCCTCTGTATCTCTTCACTATGTAAAATGAAGCTGATGCTATTCCTTTTGTATCAACAAATCATGTTGGAAAGAGAGAGAAAAGCTCTTAACCTACTTTCCTATCTTCAATTTTTAACTTTATCATGCTTGTTAATTGCCTGGGTGTCCTTTAACCATCTATTTCCATGATTCTTTCCCAGAGGCTTGGTTTAATTTTAAAAAGTGCAGTGTATTCAGCCCTAATTATGTGAGAACTCACTGCAGGCAAACAGCAAGAGATAATAATGACCAAAGTGTGTTCCTAAATCAGTGCCACGGATACCACAAGTTCATTGCAATAAACATTTAATGAGTATGAAATTCAGCCATATAAGGTAATACTTAGACGTTAGTGATGTTTAAAAATAGGAGAGGATAAATAATGCTAAGTGAAATAAGTCAGAAAGAGAAAGACAAATATTGAATGGTTTCACTTACATGTGGAATATAGAGAAACATAAGGGGCAGTCAAAACCAAACCAATAATAAACTCTTAACATCTGACTATAGCACTGAGGCATCTAGAGGGACAGGGTGGTGGGGTGGAGATGGGAGTGGGAAGGGGTCCTAGTGAAACATAATGGAGGGTTGTTGGGGCAGGGTATGAAAGTACACATTTGTAGAATTTTGAAACTATAAACTTCAAGCAGATATAAAGATGTAAACCTACTTTACCACAGTAAACATAATTTGGAAAAACAAAACATAGGGTCCCTTCTTAGAAACATAACTTTACTAACTAAAAATATTTTGTAAAAAATAATTTTTTGAGTTTTGCATTTTAAAAAATGTATATTTTGAGTTTTGTGTTTTTATTTTTTCTTATCAAATATTTAAATAAGCTGAACACCCACAGTATCAAATTCTTTTCATAATCAATAACTAGTTATGATATGATTCTATTACTTCATCTGAGTTAGAATAAATTTAGCAAAATGTGTGAACTCTGGGTCTAGAAATACTGTCTATCATTTTGTTTGAAATGCATACTGCTGTGTTGACTTAAATTGTAGCCCCTAATAACTATACCTGAAACAGTTTTTTTTTACATTAATTTAGTAGAGGAAAGAATTACTACTGAAATGTTTTAACTGGTGACACATGGGAAAACCTCACAGTCAGTGTAATATGAAAAATGGTCAGAAGCTAAGTTTTATTTATGTGTCAGACTATATTTTAAGTCTCTATTATCTCACTGAATTTTTAGAAAAACCCTACAACAGGTACTATTTGTATCATAGTATAGTTTAGACAACTATGCTATAGAGAGATTAAGTGGGCAGTTTATAAGGGGAAAAGCTGGGATTTGAACATAGATTTGGTGTAAAGCCCAGGACCTTATGCCAGTGGAATTCAGTCTAACCTAAACCAGTAACTCAGTTTTTTTTCAGACTCTATTAAAAAAAAAAGTACTATTATAACTCATATATTTTTTGTTCTGGCTCTAAGAATCTTAGTTATTTAGCTGATAGTTTTGAAAGGTGGGAAATGGTGCCTCATTAACGAAAAATTGGCTGCAACGTTCTGAGAGCTTCATTTCTACTTAATTATGTTGGATTGTATCCTATATGTCAAAGCCTAATTATTTCAAATGTTCATTTCCTTATTTTAAAAGGTCACATACAATAAAGAATACATACATACAGTAAAGACAATGCATACAATAAAGACAATAAAGAATTAAGGATAAGGGTAAATTTTGAAAATTGAAATGTTCTTATACAGGCAGGCAGATAAAATGGAAATAAAATTATAAATGCTTCATTGATACTTGCTTAAGTTTAATACTGTAGAAAATATAAGAACCAGTGAAAGCAATTCTACATCCTAAACATACTTTTAAAATCCTCTTTATTTTGTTTCTTTTTATTCTTGTAAAGATAGTGCTTACATATCAAAATGAAAAGACAACTGACGATAGCAATGAAGGCACTGGGAAGTGTGTGGAAATGGAGACTAAATTTTTAGCCACAAACATTATTGAAGAGAGAAATAGTTATTATACAAAAAGGTCAATGTTTGCTATTAGGTTACAATCTACCACCATATAAAGGTTATGTATTAGGTAGCTTGTGAATAGATTCATTAGAATAATAAAGGATTGAAATTCCTGGGAAAATTTAGGAGGATTATTATTAGACTTTGAGTCTACTGAAAAAAGGCAGCTAGAGAAGGGCAAGGAACAACGTATGAAGTTTTATGTGGCAGACGGCCAAGATTTTCTCCCAACAGAGGTAGCGCTGTTGTACCCCTGAGATCAGTCTCTGGTTTCTTGAGATCTTATGGAAGGATAGTCTGCCTAGTGGAGTCACTGCATCCAAAAACAATGTATTTCAAACTCAACATTATTTCTTGTGGCAATGGAGCTATAGAAATAACATGGAGAAAAGCAATCTCAAACAGAATTAGAAGGAAAACAGATACTGGAGAATTAGGGAAAGTTCTGTTGTATCTGCTTACGAGTAGAGTTAATTTGAAATTCTTGGAAAATTGAGATAGGTGATATTACCATCCATCTTCAAGATCAAAATGTCCTATAATAATGGTTAATTCAAAAATGTATTTTATCATTTCTCCTCCCTAAGTACATTTAAATTCTGATAATAAATATTCAAAGCAATTTAAACAATATATAATAAAACAAATCTTTGGCTCTTATTTATTTTTGCTACTTCTATAGTTAACCTTTTACCTTTACAGGTTTAGAAGTTCTTGTTTTCAGAATTCATGGACAGGTAGGAATTAGTGAACTAACCCAGTAATTTCAGGTATGGATAAGAATAAAACTAAGAACCTGAGAAATGACATTTGTAAAGAAGCAACTGCTGATAACATTTTGAATTATTCATTACCAGTATTAGTTGGATAGATAAGTACATACATAGATGAGTAGATAGATAAATTGTTAAATTCCTCTCAAGGATCACACTGTATATTTATTTCTTCCCTAATGTATCATCACAGCCTTTGCCCATTTTCTTCTGAAATAATGTATTTGAATATATTCCCAGTGAAGGCTCAGATGTCCTACAAATCTTTCAACATATAAATGACTATTCCTTTACTTTGCGTTCTTTTAGAATTCATTAATAATTTATATTCCATTATCTTGTGACCACATATATTTTCTGGTTATTTTAGCCATTCTATTTCTTCCTCTATTTTTTTTAATTCCTTCCAGAGCATTTATGGCTTCCACCTCCTTCCCCCCACAACCCCTTTCTAATGCCATTTATCTGGGAGGCCTAATGTCTTGTTTCAAGACATGTTACAAACACATCTTACTCCAAACATGGTAAAATTTTTCTTCTGGCTCATTTGTTGAGATATATAATTAAAAAAAAATTTAATTGTGTAGTTATGATGTCACTTTATTTTCTTTGACTTCTAATGATTAGTCAAAAACCATATAGGTATATATAGATTTGTGTGTGTTTCTAGAGAAAATTATACCAGTATTACTCTTTATGTGATCGAAGGATCTATATAAAAGAATTGGTTGTCTTTCTGAAGATTTCATGGGTAACCTGATATGTACATAACGTTTTATAAATCATTTATACACAGAACTGCATTGGAGAGCTCCCCATTTGTCTCAAACCAATTAATACCCAACAGACTGAGTCTTGGTAAAGTTGTGAAGTATGACTAATCTGTGTTCTGCTCACCAGCCTTTCCTGCAGCATTTCACTTTTTTACTTGTTAGCTTCTTTCCCGTTAAAACAGAAAAGTAAGTAGCTGGCATAAAACATTATTAATAGTAGTTAGACTTGAGTAGCTGCACATTGAAGTGACTTTATCCTACTTTTATACTTATGTTTTTATATCTAATGTAAGAAAAGAAATTGTTCACAGTGGAAAGAAGTGAACAATTGCTTGGATGCTTATGGGTGATGGGAGCTGTAGAGAGATGACCCCTAAATCATATTAGCCTTGACTCTTCTTAAAGGTAAAGCTGATTTAATGCTTTTGGATGATCCAGGGAAAGGTCAAAAGGTATAGTCAAGTATAACATCTAGGGTTAATGTGGAAGAATATAAAGTTGTAGTGCTATCCATGGCATGACTGTGTGATTTTTCTCTCAAATTCATGATCTCTGTGTGTACAGAGGGAATTCATATGATAGCCTAGATCCATGTTTGGGTTTGGCTTGGGGATGTGTTTGAATGGAGGGTCATTGGTGACTAGGTGGGCCCGATGAATAAGTGCTGTAGTTGATCCACTATGAGATATAGGGTGTTTGGGGTAGGTAAAGTTGAATAAGTTTTTTGGACCAGTAGTAGACATTTTATAACTACCAAATAGAATGAGAGGGAGGACTTCTGGACAAGCTATCTAAAAAGAAAAAAGCTGGTCTCCTGCCACATCTGTCTTAATCAGGAGCCAACTCAACGTGCCTCAAACTCGACATTAGAAGCATGCAACACGTTATCTGAAAGTATGTGGCAGTATGTCTCTCAAGATAGAGCACAAAACTCAGAGTAGTAGTGAAAATACTGGTTCCAGAAAAGTTATCAATTGATGTTTTTCAAGAAACTCTATTGCCACTTATTTATGTTTTCCTATTAGTGACAGTTTGGCATTTTGAAGTGATATTTTCACAAATGACATAATTAAGTCCTTTCATACTCCACACATCTTTTACCAAAATGTATTCACTTTTATTTTAAAGCCCACAGATATTCTAAAATATATGAAAAAGACATTGAGTTTTCATGATATTGAAAAGTTCTTGTTAATTTATAAAATTGTATGATTTATATATAAAGACTAAAAATTTGCTTAAGATATTGTCATCTTAACTCTTAAGAGGTGGCAGAGAATACAAAAATTAAGTTATCTTTAATAAAATGCATTGATACTCATCCTGCTATAAGTCACAAAGTGAAATTCTCAATTTTACAGAATTTTGTTATATTTCATAATGTAAGTTTAACATAAAAATATGAATATATGAAATTAGTAGATAGAAGATATTCAGTGTGGAAAGATATTCTTTGTAGAATGTTTCCCTCTTTTTTTAATTATTCTTTTGTTAATCGGTTTGAATATTTACCTCCTCGGAGAGTTATGTAACACTTAAAAAATAGACCTCTAAGTTCTTATAAAATAGTTTAAATGATTAAATAATAATTGGAAATACTGTAAAATTTTGAGTATCCCAAACATCTAACTTGCATATAATTCATAAGCAGCTTAATTTAGGATAAATTTATTTATATTTGTAGTTTAAAACTCATTGAAAGTTGACATTTTAATATTAGAATTTAAAGCACAACTATCTCAGGAAAGCTTAGTACAACATCCAAAGATTTTCACAATTATTTTAATGTATGAGTTTGTTGTTTCAGCAAAGAGAAAAACATTATTACTCTTAGCTATCAAATAAAAAATCACTTAAGATGTGAAAAGAAATAGTTGGAAGTAATTTGGGAGAATATAAATGCTCATACTTGAAATCATGAGTCATGAAAGAAAGTAAGTGCTGGAATGATTCTGTTGTTCCTATCTTGTGGTAGAGAACATTAGGTCAAGTTTGTGACAGTTGCTTAGGAGTCTATTTTAGAAAGTCTTATCAGTTGATTGTGGCTATAGAAAACTTTATTTGAAGACAAACACGTGTTTCTATCACCTCTAACCCCCCACTTGTGATGATGATATAAGCAAGGAATTGTGATACTTGAAAAAGCCACTAATGACTAGGGATGCATGGGTGGAATTCGAAAAGATAACCTAAACAGTTCCCGATGGCCAAAGATGGAATAAATTGAGCAACTGAATAAAACAAGATTGAATTTATTTCAAAATATGAAGTAAGCATCCATGAGTACATACTAATGTGAATAAACAACTAATCAAAAAATAAATGAAGGAGAGAAGAGACAAATGCCTCTGTCATGTCGAGGAAGTCCAAATAATTCCTGTAGAGACTCAGCTATCAGGGAAGTGTATTATAAGTTTCGATTCCTTAATTGTAGGTTGTCAGTAATGATTTCTTTTAAAGAAAGAGTGAAAACAGACAACTTTACAGTTGAGAAAGCTGACCACAACTTGATTGCTTGTTAGATACGCTTGACATAATGTGCTCTCTCCCTTTCTACCCTTCAAAAATCCGTAACTACAGTTAATCATGAGAAAATCAGACAAATCACAATTTTTAGTGGTATTTTACAAAACACCTGACCTGACCCATGTTCCCCCCAAATGTCAAGGTCATCAAAATCAAGTCTAGAAGCTGTCACATTCAAAAGGGACTGAGCCATGAGAAGCACACTGCTAGTGTATCCTGGGATAGGATACTGGAACAGAGATAGGACAATAGGTAAAAAATAGGGGCATCTGAACAATGAACTTTAGTTAATAACAATGTACCAGTATTGATTCATTACTATGGCTTAATATAAGATGTAAAAATAGGGAAAACTGAGAGTGGGGTAAATGAGAACTCCGTATTATCCTTGTAATTCTCTGTAAATTCAAAACTATTTTGAAGAAAAATTTTATTAACAAAAGATATCAAAGCAGTCTTTTAGTAACCAGAGACTGAGAGCATGAAACAACAGCTTTAAGCCTCTCCAATTACAAAAAAAAATGCCTTTGTATAGCATTTTTTTTTAAAATAGATTTTATTTATGCATACAAGAACTGGGGTGTAGGCCAGAGTTATTGGGGGGGATGAGAGGATTCAACAGTGACAGAGTGGGGAGTAAAACAGGCAGATCTACTGAAATTCACTACTGAGGGGAGCAGCGGGTGAGACAGAGAGGTCTCCTGAACAATGTAGGAAGCACCCTGGCCAGGGTCAAACTCATGTTGCAGTTGCTGTGGATAGCTTCACAGTGCTGAAACTTAACTTGTTGCACCATCAGGGAGACCCAGTATAGCATTTTTATTTTGTCATGACATCATTTGTATTTCTGAATTGCTTAATACAGCTGCATTCTGTTCCAAATAGTTAGACCAAAGGCAGGTACTTTCAGGCAAAATAAATCTAGTAAGATATCTAAAATATATAGTCAGATATTTTAAGTTAAGTTCTTAACTATTTTTTATTTATTTGATGGAATGCAGTTCTTTTGTTCCATACTGGGTGGATAATACATTTACTTTATCTGGGAATGAATACTGGTGACAAACTTGTGAATGTTGAGAAGTGTCCTCTAAAAATGCTCTGAGACTAGTCAGACTCACTGAGGCCTAAGGAAGATTTACTGTCATTTCTAGCTTTTGAAATTAATTATCATGATGATAATAAACATTTTAAAAAGATCTAAAATTCAGTAGATGAGTATAAAACTTCGATCTTTTTCTGCACAAACACACAGATAATTAAGGCAGCCTTTACCTGTGCAGTAGGCCTGTGGCTTGGTAGGGTGCTCACACTGAGTCTGCGGCACAAGCCTAGAGATTTGTAGTTCTGTGGTGTTTTATAATTGGTTGAGAGCATTCTTATTGATGCAGTGTAGAGTAATAGATGCTTCCTAAATGTCTACCTCTTTCTCTTCCTTCTGTAATTTTCAATGACATTTTTGAAATTGAGGAGAAAAATTTTATTGTAACTAAAATTAGCAGAATAGAGCTGTAAAGTTGAGTGGACATACTGGTGTTAGTTGTGTTTACCTCTAGAATTTCATCAAATTATAATTCATTATAACCTAGACTGTTTTGGTTGATAATTTGAAGAACTTTTCATGTTGATGCTAGGCATGAATTTCTTTATTTTTTTTCAATATGTATTTTTTAATTTTTGTTATTCATATCTTTTACATTATTGTGTGTTCCCCATAAGTTACCCACCACCTGTTCACCCGTGGAGCCATCACCACAGTCCTCTGTGCTCCCCTCCTCCCCCTCTTGAGCCCTACCCCAGCATGATTTTCTTTAAATGTATGCTATATAATTTAATGTTATATAAATGTGTTAGTAGCATCAGTCTACTATTTTTCTAAAGCCTACAGTATACTTGATACTGTACCAGTAATTAAAATATCTCAGCTAGTTATTTTGCTTGCTGTTTTTTTGAAACCCAAATGTTTTAAATGTGGATGAGCTGTCATTCTAAAGTACCTTCATTTCTTTTAAAATATGACACATATATTTTACCCAAAGGAGTATTGTAAGAGAAGGGTATATGAAACAAATTGTTCTCCCTTGGATGTTTATTTTGCAATAAGCAGGGCCTCCCTGGTGGCGCAGCAGTTGAACGCTGTGCTGTGGAGCTGTCGGCAGTGCGCGTCGCTGGTTCGACGCCCAGCCCGGGAGAATCCCACCTGGTGCGGCGGACCTCTCCTGCCTCGCCCGCTGCTCCCCTCAACAGTGTATTTCTGATCTGCCTGTTCTGCTTCCCACTCTGTCTCTGGCGAACCCTCTCGCCGCCCCACGCCTCTGGCCTGTACCGCAGCTTGTATAAATAAAATCTTAAAAAAAAAAAAAGAAATATTTTGCAATAAGCAGTGTGAGAATGGCTACTTCTACTCACCATGATCAGCATAGGTTTCTGGGAGGGTTGTAGACTAAATAATCTTTAGACTCTGATCTCAAGACAACTCCAGATAACCGTGGGAATCCATAATATTTAAAAATTCTCCCTCTAAACATTCTTTATGCGCCCTTTTGCAGCTCATTTCTTGAACACCATTGGGTTCTGCAGGAACATCAATATGTTCTGTCAGTCCTTCTCTACCCTCTTACTGTACTGATCAAACTAAGTTCTTGTTTACTTTTAAGAATACATGGAATCTGTTCATATTTCTTCAGATCTTCAGAGTTTTTATCTAGACAACCTTTTATGTTTTCAGCTTTTTAAATATTTCCTCACAAGTTAGGTTTTTCATTTCCTTGATCATCTTTCTCACTCTAATTCTTTGCTGGACACTTTCCAGTTTGTCCATATTCTTATGATGTTGATGTGTCCAAAACAGTATAACACATTCAAAAGACAGATACTTGTAGGCTGAGATTATGAGACAGTGTGCTGATTTCTTAAAGCCCTGAGTGTTCTTGCATTCATTTATTTAATAGATATTTATGAGAATTCAGTCTATGTAGGCACTGTGTTAAACAATATATAAAATACCATGTGCGTAGAATCTTGCATTTTTTCCTTTAAATGTAAGAGAGAAGGATAATATATGATCACTGTCATTGTAAAAATATTAGAAAGATGGCTTATGAAAGCTTTTTCCCACCCAAATGCTACTTGCAATCTTGTATTAAGTGGGAATAAGTATCTTTAGGACATACTGGATTTTTAGCTGACCAATAATTAAAACAGCGTGCTGGCTAAGGAAATAGTTTTACTTTAAAAAATTTACTCTTAAGCTCCTTTCTTACATCACCACTCTGCGTTCCCATTCAGTCCCACCTGACAGATATTCTGGAGATGTCACTGCTTCCCTCTGGAATCTGGTTAATTTATTGTAAAGTTCATGTGCCACACAAATTCAGAGGTTTGATTGTGGCTTAGAGACCTTGCAGTTGTGCTAGAGAAGTTGTTTGTCCATGTAAGGATGGAGAAGATAAGAAAAGCAGAAAGGGATGGAAGATATTCCAAGTACTTGTAATTCTGCAAAAGATGAAGAAAAGGTCAGCAGTAGTAGTAATTCGATTTCCTGCCTAAAACTCTGTGATCTGGATGAGGATTAATGAGAGAAAAGGTTAGAGAGATTGGTTAGGAATGCAAATTAAGACATTTACATAATTCTAAAATTGCCAACAGTTTGGCATGATTCATTTCTCATAAACATATTCTATAGACTGATATTTCTCTTTTAATCTTTTATGTTATTGTATAACACCATATAGTTTTTGAAGTAATAACTTTTGTGTTAGTAATCTCAAAACACAGCAAAAATCTTTCGAGATTTACCACACACATATAAAATTAGTTCTTGAGTTCTTTCCTTTTTTTTTCAGTTTTCTCTCTGGTACCAAGAAAAGCCTGAGATTTTATTTCTTCACAAGTTTTCTTTTATTGTTGTTTGGACTTGTATCAATAGTTATTGAAGAAACCAAACACATAACGTGCTACTTACATGAAGGTAGACATTACATCATTTAAAAATGTACAGAGGGGTATAATCACTCACACCTCTTGTTGAATTTACTGACTTCATACTTAGTACTAAACTGTTCTGTAAATCACTGAACTATATAAAAAAGCACACATAGTTCTTAGTGTTTAGTTATCTGCTAAACACATCCTATAGTGAATATATTTTAAAGACAAAAACTTAGGTTTAATAGGTACCACTGAATGAAGAAAGGATGAAAAAAGAGGGGATGAACATATTGCTACTAATAGCAATGAAAAAAAATTGTGTTTTAGGTGAGGACTGAAGCGATTGGAATGCTTTTGTTCTTTTAATTCATTTATAGGTGACTAAAACTTTCTCATTGTACTGGCAGTTCCCCTTAAATTACACCCAAGTGTTGGTGTGAATTGCTCCGACAATTAAACTTAGTTCTCAATTCTTACATATTCCATAGCAAATGTTACTCGCCTACACAACCTTGATAGTTGTTACAGACCTGGGAACATATGCTCCTGGCAGAAGCATTTTCATCCTTGACACATTACCCATTTTGTTCCTCAGATAATATATGCAACTGCCAGTGGGTGAAAACCTCAATGCAGTTCAAATATGAAATAATGCCTTAAATTATTTCTGTTCTCAGGAAAATATATAAACTAAATGAAAATGGTATTCCTATTTATTCATGTAGTACCTAAAATCCATGGAAATAGATCGTTTTCAACATCTAAGTCTACTGCTCAATAAGTAAATATTGATTATTTTTATAAGTATTTTGAAGCAAAATGTAATACTATAAAGTATATAATACTTTATAGTATTATAAAGTATTATAGTGTTATAGTAATTGTGATTTTACTGGAGTACATTATTGACTATCTTTGATCATAATCCTTCATTTTAGTTGGGAAAAATTTTTGAAATAAATGAAGAGAAATCATTTAGTATAGCTTTGGATTTGTTTTTTATCACAACAGTTAAAGCATTAACTAAAAAAATAAACACCCCTTCTCCCCCAGATCTTTAACTTGTATGGCATTTAATCCTTTATATCCACCTTGAGTCTACTTCTTTTGTATTTCTAATGGTAACCTTAGTGGGTACTTAGTGAGAACCTGAAAATGAGCACAGTTTTAATGCTCAGTAAATGTTCATGGTTTTGTTATGTACACCACAGCAAGGTTTTGTAATTGTGTAGGTAAAACATCAACTCACTGACTTGCCATTCTGCTAACTTGCCTACCCTTCCCCCGGAAGAACTTGATTACTCTCCTTTGTGTGCTCTGAGATCATGCTTTACAAAATCTGTCATAGAACTAATGATGTTTTAGATGACACAATGTTTTGTCTCTTTTAGACTTCACTTTCTTTTCTTCTAACATGCCCCTTTATCATGGTAGATCTAACACTTCCCTGTAGATTGGATTTCTATTCCATTAGTTGACTTGATAAATAGATTAGTTAAATAATGCACCTCTCATCCCATGTTTTCATAGGTGAATTGCTCTGTTGATTGGAAAGTATTTAAACATCTTCAAATGTTATTTAACTTAGTTTTATTCATAAGTTAAACTAAACTTCATACATTGGGATATTAACAATGTTTTGCTGTATTATGAAAGTCAGCACAATTTCACTTCAAATTGTTCATATTTGAATTTTCTGATATCCTACTTCTATCACTTCCCATTCATGTTACTCCACACCTCCAACCATATAAAGTGAATCTGTCCTTTAGAGACATCAAGGCATTACAACAAATAACAGATCTGACAAAGAAAGCTTTGCAGAAATTAGGAAAGGCATATATGCTTCAAAATGTGAACCTCATCATTAGTATGCTTGTTTACATAATAATGTTTAAGGCAATGTCTGAAAACCCATCAAATCAAAGTTCAGGTATTGGCTATTGAGACTTGGAGAGGTGAATTGCCTCTGATATAATACTATCATAAAACTTATTAGAAGGCACTTCATGTCATTTTTCAGAAGATCTATACCCATTAATTGGGCTATTAATTGGACTTTTGAAAGTTGAATGAATTTTAATTAAAATTTAAAACATGATTACAAGAATTATATATCCTATTAAAGGTAAATATGACTGGAACTTTTTTTAGTTAGATTGATAAATAAGTTGGCTTACAGATACATGATCAACCTATAATTATTATATAAAAATTTAGTTTTAAGAATCTTAATGTAATGGGATATGTTTGCCATATCATTTGACTTCAACCATAATTAAAATAGGAGCCACATATAAATCTGGCACCATTTCAGGAATTTAACCAGAAATCCTTTCCTCCTTCTCATTTAATGACAAATATTTATTTCATCAGAAAGAGGGGAGAAGAGAATAGTTCATTCATTAGAGAGAAAAAATTAATGGTAACCACCTCCAGTAGTGAACTATGGGAATTGTTTAAAGCTCATAAGGCTTCATGTCAGAAATCAACTGCTTTATCTAGAGCAGATTTCATAACAGGGCTGGGGAACCTCGAGAACAGTGGGAGATTCTTAGGGAAGGGGAATTGTCTGTATTTACCACAAGTCTTAGAGGGATGCAAGTGGGTAGAGAGAAAAAAGTGTGACTGAGTTTTGAATTCTTCACATTTTAATATTATAGACCAATTTTTAAATACTATTTTCATTCTTCTAAAAATTGTTATAGAGAAAATGGACTCCTTACATAAAAATAATTTGTCTATGGAAAGTATATAACTAGTAAAATTATCAGCTATTAGTGATATTATTGAAATACTACTTTGTTTAGTCTGTATTACTTACTTTTAGTATAAGGTAAAAATGATTACTTGGATTACCACTACTGTAAATGTCAGGACTGTTCATTTTCTAGTGAATACCCTCTTTGTTTAGCTGGTATTACAGAGAAAAGAACTTTCTATGTAACAGATTCTTTACACTTTGCAGATATCACTGCATGCTGTCCTACAGAGCAGCTCTGAGAGTAGTAGAAGAAAATTGAATTTTATAGCAGATAGATAACTTGGCCCAAACCATCCAGCTAGTGGAACTCAAATATGACTTTAGCCTGCCTTCAAAATCCAACTAAAATCTTTTACAAAAACTGCCTCTCTAGTGCGGAATGAATAGAAGTAAATGAATTTTATAACATAAAGGTGTCAAATGCAAAACATTTTGTTTGCAGGCTGTCTAACCTAAGACATCTCTTTGTTTTCTATTTTATTTATTTTAATGTATTCTATGATGAGAAAATCATCAATGACTAAAAATACAAATTTATATAAAAGATTCTTTAAGAAATTTATTGTGCTAATGATTATTTGTCTTATTCAAAGGTATTTATTTAAATATCTCCACTTCAGTGTGTGTTTCCACTAAAGTTCAATTACTAGCATTGGGTATCCTAGATATTGGTTATATAACTACAGAAGTTAAAAAGGACAAGGTAGTTTTTAATTTCAAAGGCCTTAAGTTTATTAATGACAGAAGAAGCTAAGACACTTAGAAACAAAAGCAAAAATGAAATAAGAAGTATCTGGAAATATATGTTGCTTTGGAGTTGTAAAGATAACTAAGAAACTCATTGCCAGAGTGGGACCTAAAGGATAAGGATATGTTGAATACTAAAAGGAAAAAGGATAAGTAGAATGGAATTTACTGTAACTCCTGCATATTTACCTATAGGTGCCTAATGTCAAGTACCCTCCTGCTTGACATATTAGGTGCTTGGCATGAGGTGTTAAAGATGAAGCTGAAGGGCCTCCCCGGTGGCGCAGCGGTTAAGCGCTGCGCTGTGGAGCTGTCGGCAGCGGTGACGCGAGTTCGACGCCCGGCCAGGGAGAATCCCACATGGTGTGGCAGACCTCTCCTGCCTCGCCCGCTGCTCCCCTCAGCAGTGTATCTCTGATCTGCCTGTTCTGCTACCTGCTCTGTCTCTGGTGAACCCTCTCGCCGCCCCACGCCTCTGGCTTGTACCCCAGCTTGTATGTATAAATAAAAAAAAAAAAATAAAAAGATGAAGCTGAAAAAGGAGGAGGAGGCTATACTATGGATTGCCTTGAAAACCAAACTAAATTGTTTTCAATTAGTTGAGGAAGTCATTGATAGTTTTTGACCTGTTAAGTTACACGTAAGGTTGCTCTGAGACTGGTGGCTAGAATTGATCGGATTCAGTAAAGGGGAGACTCTTGAGATATTCTAAGCAAGAAATAGCTCTGTCCAAATTGACAAATAACAATGGAAATGAAAAGAAAAAATGGATAGGAAAAATCGTTTTGTAATAAAATGTACAAGAACATAGAAACTGAGAGTTAAGGAAAGGAGAAAGACTCAGTACACAAGAGAAATTTTCAGGGCAGAGTCAGGAAGGAAAACTCATGAGCAGGTGGACAAGAGTCTCATGAGGTCAGTTTTCAAGAAAATATTCAGTGGTTTAAAATTATAGCTTATATCATGCTTCTGGAGTGGGTGATAACTGTGTTTTCCTTGGCTAGCTAAGGAATGATTCTGTGTTAACCAAAGAATGCTTTTATTATGTAAAAACTATAAAATTATGTCCGTAAAGTAGAGTCAGTGATACTTTTAAGGACATTTTATGGTTTAATGGAGCTTATTATTTATATCGAGATATCTGATGGCCTTAGATCATGTTAAATGCCACTAATAAAAAGTTATGGTGTGATAAACATTATTGCTATAGTAATGGATTATACTTTATCCTTTTCATCTCTATTAATGAGGGAAGGATAAACTATAACTTTTCCTTAAGAAATAGTGTCTATCACACAAAGATGTCTATAAAAATAAGTATTTTTCAGTGGGATCTAAGCTGCTCCTCACAAAACGGCATTTCTTCTGGTAAGGAGAGGTAAATAAATGCCAAATATGCTATCAGAAATTATGTGAAAGATTTGATATGTTAGGATCTGTGATTTGCATATATCATTTCATCTTAATTTGTAAATCCATGCACATTAGGTTCTATAGTAATCTTCACTTTACAGATGAAGACGTTTAGGATTAGAGAATGTAATTAATTTTGTCCAAATTAAACATCTGGTAAGAATTTCTGAATGAAGACCACTGCAGTGGTAATCTTAAAGGGCAAATGAATGAATTCAATATAAATTTAGGTGTGAGAACCAAACAGCCTGGTGATTGATTATGAGATTAATTAGATTTAGGATCAGGATATATCTGGACTGGCTCCAATGTTTCTGATATGCAAATTGAGGAAAAGGTTGTTCCACTTCCTGACATAGTGAACATATGAGAATATATGTGGGAGAGGACATGAAGAGTTTGAGCTTTAGCACATTGACATGAGTGTGAGATATTCAAGGGTGTCAATTTAATGGACTGATGATTATGAGGATCAAGAGGCTTAGAAGACAGGAATGCATTGGAGAAAAACTTTCTGAGTCATCAGTTATGAATTAATCATTAAAGACATGAGTGAGTGTATAGTATTGTCCAAAGAGTATGTAGGAGAAAGGACAAAAAGGCCATGTGTAACACCCAAGGGAATAGCAGCGATCAAGGGGGGGGCAGAGAAGAGCTCACAGAGCAGACTGATAGGAGTGTCCTGAAATAGCTATTACAGTATTGCATTGTCTCTATTCTCTTTTCTGTCTTTAATATATTACATGCCGCACTTTACATTGCCTTTGAGAGGAGAAAAGAAAATTCATTGAAATTGCTAGTTCATGATTGATTGACAATTTGTTTACTTGTCCATAAATGTAAAGGTAAATTTTAATAGCAAGACTGGATAAATTTTTAGCATAACTAACATTTAATTTTTATATAGCCCTGAGGAGTTGGGACAAGGGGAGAGGGTGCCTATTATAGTTTTGTCTTGCAACTCTACTTTTATCCCAGGAGCCATTTATAATTAGGGCTGATAGTAACTTTGGAAGGTTTATGTGGCTCTGTACCTTATCAAAGTGGCACCCAAATAATATAAGTAGGAGAATTAATGTAAAATACAAATATCTTGGTTAGTAGAAATTTCCACCATAAGAGTTTATATCATACATGCAATAGCAATGAATTGACAGGTTAACTCATGTTTCCATGGACTATTTCATGAAGTATTGGTTGATTTGTCTCTTAATTTTTATACAGTAACAGCATAGTTACTGTGTAAAAAAAGTCATAACAGTAGAAATAATCCACTATTACCTATTCTGTTAGTTATAATGTCAGTCAGCTTTGAAAGAACCCAAATGAAAATAAACATGTCTATGTTTGATGAATTTGGTTATGCTATATTAACTTGAAATAGCTTTTTATTTTCTCCCACTTTTAATTGGGAGAAATTTTAAGATGAAGTAAAAGAGCTTGAAAAGATGTTCTTCATTGGCATGTTGAAAAGTAAGTCAGAATTATTAAAGAAAGAATTTTTTTGAAAAATAGCAGCAGTATATTTAAGTTAGTTGTTCAATGAAGCAGTGAATAAGAGTAGACATTTTAGGTGGATTCTAGTTTCAAATAGAGAGTACAGATTGTTCAGCTGTTTTAGAACTTAGGCTCAAACTAACGGAGACGATCATAAATATCTGCAGCACTGTGAAGCCATGGGCTATTCTGTAATCCATGGTTGACTTAATCCATGCTTCTAGAGAATTATTCGCATTATCATTTTGTTGTACTATTTCCTGATGTTAATTCTGATCTAAGATTAGTAATTTAACATAATATAAAGTATTTAAAAGTTTCTTCAAAGAATCTTCCCCAGAGCAATATTTTTAAAGATAGACCTTCTTATACTTCTCTCCTGTTTAATTCATATTCAATGTTAATTGTATGTTATATTGCTTTTTGCTTCTTT